>JAJOOR010004060.1:0-86336 GCA_036250505.1 Solanum acaule | reverse complement strand
AAGAAGAAATAAAACCACATCATTACTACATAACGGGAGTAATGAAACAACGAAAATATTTAATATTAATAAATACAGGGCAAGAAGAAAACTATATTACAAGAGAATTAGTGACGGAAGACGAAATAATAAATAATGAACAATTATACCCCGAACTCCAAGCACCAGCTGCCGGAGAAATCAACTTCATAAATCGTATATCCTTCATTTCAGCTACTACTAGCTCTTCACCAAGGTGACCTACAAATCAACCATTGATGGAAATTGTTGGTGCCATCTAACGAGGACCTCGGGGCCAACTTCAAAAATTCTGGAAGAGAATCTATGGAGATCACCTCCCAATATGATCTTGGGTGCCATCTACAGTAGATCCATATCAAATTTGACTCCATTGTTTGTTAGCCAAAAAAATGAAGCTGTAAATTGCTCCAGGTAAGATTTGTTAAGCTGTATATATGAATTAGAAATCTTTTTCTCTAGTTTAATCTTTGATGGGTTGAATCCCACAAAGAGATCAATACTACCATCTAAATTTTAGACCTTTGAATCGGACAACTAACGCAATTTTGCTTATATGATATATGGGACTGCACAAATATTTTGGAGATATCATATCTGTGATGGAAGAAAATAGGATATATCAACAAATCGAATACACCATTCAAGTCCTGGTTTCGTACCATTTTGGACACCTCTATGCTCTCACCAGATGTGCAATACTGTTAACCAACCGAAATAACTTCATACTTTAAAAGTTTGTTATAGTTATGCATCCATTGTAAACTCCTGCATACGTCTTATCGATACTTGTATGTCTGATTGTTATTTGATACTTGTGAACTGTGAGAATCTAATTATAACTCAGAGAGTCTGTCTGCTTGATTCTTATATGTAGAGTGTTACTTTTGTCGAAACTTATTATCTTCTTGGTTGATGCTGGGACTTCCTGAAAATAAGTGAACTGATAAGTACTTACAAAAACAAACACTAGGTTAGCAAAAAAAATCACCAACAGTATTTCCCTCCTAGAAGGAGTATTCTACTTTTGCTGATATAGTATTTCTGATTCTATTGATGGAGTTGACCTCCATTGTCACACTCCATGTAGAATCCCATTCTCCATTAAGAATATTAACTATCGATGAAGAGTCAGCCTCAATGATTATTTGATGAATCTGTTTATCTAAACAATATTGCAGACCCTCTTTAATCGCAATTGCCTCAACCTTCAAGTTAGAAGAATAAGCCAACCTCACACCCTTAACCCCTACAAGATTACCTATATGATCTCTCACACAAAAAGCAATAGACCTAGGACCAGGATTACCCTTGGAAGCCCTATCAGTGTTACATATGAACCATCCAGTAGGTGGAGCAGACCATCTGACAATTTTGTGATGGAAACTTGGCATGTAGTTAACAAACTCAACAACTATCTGAGGCCAAGTTCGTGGAGTATTCAAATCCCAATTAAACCTTAATTTGACAAACTTAAAAATGTGAGAATTAATTTCCCAGAAAATCTTGCATTTAGAATAAGATCCTCTATGTAATATTGTGTTTCTCCTCTTCCAAAAAAAAAACATAGTATGAGAATTGAAATGGCATGATACACCTCTTTAGTCAGTAATTTCCATGAGTATCCCATCATTTTTTCAAAGCCTTTCTCACCTATATGAAAGGGACTGCAATCCCCGTTACCTGTGTGTAATACCTCCACACACTAGAGGCCACTTCACATTGTAAAAATAAATGTTCAATAGTATCTCTTGCAGGATTCGAGCAACAAGTACAAAGTTGAGAGATAATAGGACTCCATGTAACTGTGATTGCTGCAACATGTACTTTAGCCGTCCAAACTCTCCACCCAAAGAAACAGATCTTGAAAGTTAAACTATTTACCCAAATATGATTAAAAAAGTCTTCTAGTGCAGATCTATTTCTTATAAGTTCTGAGGCACTTTTCACAATAAATTTACCAGAACTAGTTTGTAACAACCAAGGTTTTTCAATTTGATTAGATTACCTCATATGATCTTTACAAAGTCTGACATTTTCAACAATATCAGGGGGTAGATGATCCTACATGGTTTCATAATCCCAATTATCTTCACTCAAGAAGACATCAATGTCTGTCAAGGGATGACAACTTTGTACTTCAGATTGGTGAAGAAATGAAGGACTAAACTTGGTCCAATTATCATACCAGGTACTAGATGTACCACCTTTACGTTCCCACCATATATTCTGCTCTACTATCTCCCTCATAATAAGAATGTGTTTCCATACCTGAGAATCACCCTTCCATTCAACAAGAGTCAGAATTTGTTTCTTGCAATATTTGTTCTAAAATAAATTGGACCACAAAGATCTTTGTGTCCTGAATATCCACCAAAGCTTCGCATGCACAGCCTAAGGAATATCAAACAATGACTGAACCCTAAACCTCCTTTTATATTTGGGAGACATGCATTATCCCAAGAAGCCCAATGCTTTTCCCCTGCCAGAATCCTTGTTTCCCCAAAAGAATTTGGCAAAGATTTTATAAAGTTCCCCTAATGACACATTAAGGGGATACTATTGCAGATAAAATATGTATAGGGATACGTTGAAGAAAATTTCTGATCAACACCTCCGTACCTCCATAGGATATCATATTACCTTTCCAATATTTCAGCTTATCTTTTACCCTTCTGATAAGATCTGCATAATGTTCTTTTCTTTCCCTGGTATGAGAAATTGGACAACCTAGATATTATATAGGAAAGTGACCTCTGGGAAAATTTTATTTATAGATTAATGGGGAGGGTTCTTTTAGGAATTTTTAAAAAAAAAAATAGAAAATCAGATTTATGATTTGTTTTAGCCATTAGCGGGCCCCTACAACATTCAAAAGAATTGTAAAGGATCTGATTCTTAAAATTAGATTCACTAGAAACTCATCCTCCCCTTTAATCTTAGGTCGACTTGATTTGGGCTACTACTACTCTGGGTCAATTTTGGGTCGACCCGATCCGACAGGCGCCCTATGTTTGCATGATATAAATGATCATCAAACCGCAAAAAAGTTAAAAGTAAGACAAAAGATTAGAATTGCTCATTTTTCTAAGAGTTCTTAGGTTTATTTTTAAGGTATGATAAAGTTCCAGCTTCTATTTCTTTTTGGGGGCACCAATTACTTTTGTGAATTAATCTATGTGTGAAATGTATGTTTCTGTGTGTTTCAATATGAAATGATTTCCTCAAGCTTTACATTTTTTTTAGTTTTATTTCCTTTTTATAAGATACAATAATCTTTTATATGTAAGAGACCTGAATAGAATATTTTGTTTTATTCAAATTTTAAGAAGATAAGAAATCTCGTTCCTTGTTTCTCTATGTGCTTTTATAAGCATATTTTAAAACATATAAATGAGTAGATTCTACTACTTTAGTTCTCTTTGTTTTTGAGAATTTGTTTTTTGAAATATATAAAATTGAATGATATGGACTTATGATATCCTTAATGTGTGAAAATTTTCTATTTGAAACTCTAGGAAATGAGATTACAAAAGCGAATCTAGAATTTTAAATGAGTTTGGGAGAAATGATTTTTTAATCCTTATAAAAAAATCTTTTTAGTTTTATAGATTTTCTATAATTTAGAGTATATTGGACATTGCTGCTCAAAACTTCTTATCTGTAGAAGCTCTTTTTTAAAAGAGCTTTTGAGAAAAGTACTCTAAAAAAATAAGTTGTGTTTGGCTAATTAATTAGAATTTTTTTTAAAAAAAACAAATTGTGTTTGGCTAATCCTTTCTTATAGTTCTTTAGAGAGTAAAATTACAAAAAAAAGAAGATGAGTATTAATGTGGTTTTAGTATTCAGATTATTTTATAGAGAGAAACTATTTAAAATTCCTATTATAATAAAATTAATAGATTTTTTTATTTTTATTCAAATAAAATTTACCTATTCAAATTTTAAATCAATATTATATTTGTTTTTGAGAGAACTAAACTCTTTAATGCTAATTTTTTCTTTCTTCTAATCTTGAAAATTTTTCTTGTTACCTTTTCTTCTAATTCTTAAAATAATATATAAAATATAAAATAATAATATGTAAACATAAAATAAAATACAACTTTAAAATAATAATAATAATAAAAAATTCTTATATGAAACTTAACAAAACTTATGAGATATCTTAATTAATTAAGGGGGGAAATTGTATCAAATAGCAAACTATTAATTCAAATTAAATGCTATAGCCATAGTTTATTTTATTTGTAATTCGCAGCAAACATCGCATATTTTGCCATCTGAATCGGTATACAAATTGCCATTTTCGGTATACAATTAGCCATTTTATACATTTCGGTATAAAATGTATAAAATGCGTTTGTGTATGTATAAAGCGAGAGAAAAGTGTATATACAAATACAAATACATATATTTTTGTCTTATACACTTATGATTATACAAATACAGATCTTATTATACAAATTACAATGTATAAATGAATTTATACAAAACTGAACAATTTGTATAAAATTGGATGTATCTAGCGAATTATACAAATCAAAAGGTCCATAGCAAACATAAAATTTGCTATGAAGCGCAATTATGCAAACTATAGCTATAACATACAAATATAATTTTTATGTTTCCGATATGTGAAAGTTGCTCATTAATTAACAAGGGATATATTGGTAAATATATATGGAAGATATATTTATGTCATGAAAAAATAATTCTCTTCTTTTGCTTTTGCTTGTGCATATATTAAGAATCAGAAATTTTTAGCTTCTTTCCAACAACAGAAAAATCACTTTTTCTTCCATTTAAAAACAGTTTTATTGATTTGTCAAACACTTAATTTTGTTTTAAAAAAAGATTTTTTTTCTCAAAATAAGTTTTTGTAGGCTTGCAACAGCAATAACAAAAAGGCGCTAAGAGATCGTTAGTTTAAGATATAAATGATCATCATTGTTATATATGATAAATCTAAAACATGATTTTCTTCTATTCCAATTGTAAAAAGGACGAGAGATCTCATTTCATGTAAATTCTGAATTCTTCATTAGTGTTTGTGGGTATAAATTTTAGGGATAAATGATTTTTTTCCTTGAACAAATTTCGTTTAGTTCCATGACCTTCTTTATAAGAGATCTTCATTTCTACATGTCTAAAATAAGAGGAGATCATCGTTTTTTAAAAAATGGCCAAAACGCAATACAACTCATTTCCATCCAAGGAATATACTACAACTGTCATAAAAGTATGTTCAGTAGTTGATAACAAAACATGTTTATTAAGGAAACATATTCTTTAATAGTGTCTCTACTTCAATTTATATGACATAACTCGAACTTCGAGAGTCAAATTTTTACATTGTTATGGTAAATTCAGTTATAGAACATTTTTGGTTTTTAAAATAAAATTATATATTTGGAACCTATGTTAAAACTTAAAAGTACTATAAGTCACAATAATTGACAATTCAAAATATTTAAAAGTTGTATGAACATGTTGCAGTGAAACTCTATTGACTCTTGGAATTCAAAAAATGCCACATAAATTGAAGCTGGGAGAATTATTTTTTCATTTTTTTTTCCATATGATATGGAATTTTATATTTGGAAATTTGGATTTTGTTAGTTTAGTTTCTTAAAATTTGTGGTAAGTCAAAAGGAGAAAATAATTTAAATAAAAAAACTACAAAATATAGAATTTCTTATCATTAACAAAGTAAATATTCATATCTGGTTTGATAAAATTTTTATGCTTTTTTCTTTGTTCTCTTTCATGAAACAACTTCCTCCAAATATGAGCTTCATGAAAATGAGGCTATCGAGAAATCCTCAAAAATTGCAAGAGTCATAAAATCCACCAACCTAGTGGGCTAATATATTGTTGTCTTGACTCGTGTTGTATGTATTTACTTGAAGAACAATGATGACACAAACTCGTCCAGTGATGAGGAGAAAAATCTCCAAGGAGAGCACTCGAAGAGACATAAAAGAATGTGTAAAGAAATTATCATCGAAGATGGAAAGACTAAGGTCTTTTCAAAGAGGATGTCGTCCAAAGAGAATAAAGATACAAATTTGCTCCAAGAAAATGTAAAGAAGTACAGGGAAGTTATATGACAAAAATTGAGGTGGGGACTAGAGATTTGAGATGGAAGAAAGAATGCTCGATGTTGGTTAGGAACGTTTGACACTACTGTAAAAGCTATTTTGGTTTATGAAAAGGTGACCATTAAATTAAGAGTTGCTAATTATTTGTAAAATATTCTTGAGCCACCACCATAAGAAATCAAATCCATTAAGATCGTGCCTATCAGATGGTAGCACAATTACAATTGCACCTTTGTTTACCTTTAAATCAAGTGCAATTGTGCTACCGTTCAACAAACATGATCTTAATGGACTTGATTTCTTATGGTGGTGGCTCAAGAATGTTTGTCAAATAATTGGCAACTCTTATTTTAATGGTCGCCTTTTCATAAGCAAAAATAGCTTCTACAATAGTGTCAAAAGTTCCTTACCAACATCGAGCATTCTTTATTCCATCTCGAATCTTAATCCCCACCTCCATTTTTGTCGTGTAACTTCCTTGCACCTCTTTACATTTTGTTGGAGCAGATTTGTATCTTTCTTCTATTTTGATGACATCCTCTTTAAAAGACTATGGTATTTCTATTTTTGATGATAATTTCTTTATACTTTCTTTTATATCTCTTGGAGTTCTCTCCTAGGAGATTTTCCTCCTCATCACTTGATGAGTCTGTGTCTTCATTGTTCTTCATGTAAATACGTACAACACGAGACAAGGCAACATAATAATAGCCCACTAGGTTGGTTGATTTCATGACTCTTGCAATTTATGAGGGTTTTTCGATTGCCTCATTTTCGTTAAACTCATATTTGGAGGACATTGTTTCATGAAAGAGAACAAATAAAAAAGCATAAAAATTCCATCAAACCAGACATGAATATACACTTCGTTAATGATAATATATTCTTTATTTTGGTAGTCTCTTTATTCAATTTTTTTTCTCCTTTTGACTTACCACAAATTTAAGAAACTAAACTAAAAATATCCAAATTGCCGACTCTAAAATCCCATATCATATGGACAAAAAGGAAATGAAAAACTAAATTCCCAGCCTCAATTTAGTTGGCATTTGTTTGGTTCCAAGAGTCAACAGAGTTTTCACCGTGAATTTTTCATACAACTTTTAAATATTTTGAATTGTCAATTATTGTGACTTATAGTACTTCTAACAAAATTTCCAAATATATAATTTTATTTTAAGAACCGAAAATGTTCTGTATTTGAATTTACTATCACAATGTAAAATTTCGACTCTTGAAGTTCGAGTTATGCTATATAAATTGAAATAGAGACACGATTAAAGAATATGTTTCGTCAATAAACATGTTTTTTTATCAAAGATTGAACATACTTTTATGACAGCTGTACTAAATTCCCTTGAATGGAAATGAGTTGTATTGCCTTTTTGTCATTTTTTTAAAACGACGGGCTTTTCAGATTTCTGACATGTAGAAATGAAAATCTCTTATAAGGAAGGTCATTCAACTAAAAGAATTTTGTTTAAGGAAAGAAAATCATTTTTCCTAAATTTAATATCCAAAAACACTAATGAAGAATTTCAGAATTTACATGAAATAAGATCTTTTGCCCTTTTAACAACTTGAATCGAAGAAAATCACTATTTGTCACAATTCGAGTCTACACCCTGGACGTGGCCGGCACTCGAGAACCATTTTTGGTCCCCAAACGAACCCTAATCCTGGCTGACTACAAGCGGAAGACTAACTCAAGAAAACAAAAACTTAAAACTAAATTTAGAATTCATAAAACTCAAATAATTAACTTAGAATATAATAGTATATTCAACTAGCCTGAAATAGGCAACTCAAGTCTTTAAAACAGTTAAACAAAATAAATGAAACAGATTTCTCAAATTCTACTGTCTATCTATGAAGCATCTAAATGACAAAGATTGAAGTCGGGACAAGACCCATGACATCCTAAACAAACTGAAAAGTAAATGGAATCCTTCGGAAGCAAGGAGACTCACCAAAGCTAATTTGAACTACAAGTGGTATCAACGAAGCGCATGTTGATGACCCTAGTTACTTGTATCTGCATCATTTCTTGATGCAGGTCCAATGTCATCAGTACATTGAATGTACGAGCATGCAAGGGGAAGTCTAAAGCATAACATAAGCTTGAACTGAAATCGAAGGAAACATACATACTCTGTCTCAAACTCACTCAACTCAAGGAATACTCAAGGATACTCAAAGGTACTCAAATTTACTAAACTCAAAAGTACTCAATGATAAGATACTCAACTCAGCAATAAGGTACTCAACTCAATGAAACATGGCTCAACTAAACAATAAAGTACATAACTCAGTGAAATATAGGTCAACTCATTATACTTAACTCAAGATACTACAGGATAAAGCAACAATAAAAGATGCAATTTATGGAAAGCTTTTAAAATAATAGATAGCAACTAAATTGCATGTAAAATTTAAATAATAACTCAATTATATGTAAAAATACAATAATAAATCGTATTTGTATGTAAAAATATAATAATAACTCTTATTTGGGAGATTCTCTAACCGACAACCATCACTATGAGCTATGTGATGATACAACGTCTCACCCACACTGCTAGAACTGTCCTATACCTTTTCGGGATATAGAACTCCTCAACTAAGTGGATCCACTAAGCTATGCTTAAAAAAACAATAAAGAATAATCTAAAAAGTATGCCCCTTTACCCATGTTTGCAGACATGGTTTATGAAGATTTTGAGTTGTCTGAACTCATCCCCATATCGGTGCTCAATACTACTCCCAATAATATATACTCATGCTCATATGTTTAAAAACATAACTCTTCCTCTGGTTTAAGATAATACTACCCTCTATAAAAGAGGTAATTGCTCTTGAATATGAACTCATAACTCATTTTGAAATCTCAGTTTCTCTTTTATTAATGTAAAAATCGATACCTCTGGATTACATAGTCCCCCTTATACTCTTACTCAACTCATACTTGAAACCTCCTTCTCAAAATAAAAAAAACATATCAAAATCATATTATAATATAATCATTAATGACTAGGGAAGTCATACTACATAAACATTGATGTTATATCTAGATACCATACTACTCATACATTGATGACATACTCGATTGTCATGCTAATCATGTTTTAGAAAACTCTTTTCTCAAAACTCATCTTTACTTTCTTAAAACTCAGTTTGAGAACTCAAGTGTTGGCTTTAAAAAACTTCTTGAAATTCTTAACTCAACTCATAGAGTTCATGTGGAATTATGGACATGACGACTCAACTCAGGGATCTTAATAGCAACATGGAACTCAGTACTCAGAACTCAAGAATCAAGAATTCAAGGACTCAAGAACTCGAAACTCATAACTCAACCATATTACTCCTCTCAAGGATACTCAATTTATAGAGTCCATGCAAAATTATGGGCATGAACGACTCGACTCAAAGATCTCAATTACAATGTAGGCTCATGAATACACTATTCTCTTTCTCATACTCATTTACTCAAGTCTTGAAACAAGTTATAAATAATTGCAGAAGACTCCTCGAAATGACTCAAAGGGACTTCCTCAAACTTTACCCTTACTTTACCTTGAATTTCAATTATGAATTTAAAGATCATGATTAGGATATAGAGGACTTCTCAATGATTAGATGAAGTTTAGATAGTTGATAATAAAAAATGGGAGAAGACAAAAATTGGGGAGCATGTGCGCGACGCGGAGGAGAGTTATTATTTTTGGTCGCGAAATAAAGTTTTGGGACAGTGGAGTCCGCGTCTTCTCCGCGACGCGAACCTGGGCACAAAATTCAGCCCAACTTGTATTCCTTTTCCAAACTCGATTCAACTCCTACCCACTTCAGTTCTAAGGTCAAAATTCACGAATTTTCATTACCCAAAACAATTTCAGTGAAACCCACACAAAGAACTATCCATTTACTCATCTTATTCGAAAACCCTCGCCTTAAGAACTAAAAAAAAACTCCATTACCAATTAAACTCAAGAACTCAACAATCAACATCAAGGATGAATTCATGGGTAAAATATTGCATAATTGGCGTGAGGGCGAACAAACCCAACACTATGTAAGCCTACATACCTTAATTTGGCGAAACAAAAACCTCAATTTTCAAGAAAACTTGGTGAACACTTGAATTCCTCCTAGTTTCCTCCTCTTTAACTCCTCTCAAAACCCTAAGCGTGATTTTGAATTATGAAAATCGATCTAAGTCAGTTTAGACCCCTAAAATATTACCAAAAATGTTTAAAGCTGAAGGGGTAAGGAAAAGACCAAAATAACCATCATTAATTCGGGTTACTTTCCTTAACTAGATAGGCTGACTTCAAACGGCCATATCTCCCTGATATGAACTCAGATTTTAGCAAAATTAGCAGAGTTGGAAAGAGGATTCAAAGACCTTTCATTTGATATCTTATGGGCCACCTAACTCATCCTGTACTGAAAGTTATGGTCATTTGAAGTTAACCCCAAAACTTAAAGGAACTTAGGAATGACTTGAATGAATTCTCTTTAGTTCTTTTTGGAACTTAGGGTGCTACATCTCGTGACATTAACACTTAAGAAAATTTAAATTCCTCCGTAAAATTGTACTCACAACGAGGGATGGTTCGAGTTTTAGCTCAAAATATTTCTGGGGTGTTATATTATCTCCCCCTTGGGATCTTTTGTCCTCAACTGACGGTTGGACCGTGTATGGAACAAGGTTACTCTTACTATATTCAAGATTAACCCAAATCCAAAGGTTTGGGTTCTATACCTCTCTATAGAGAATCTCATCCCAAGAATATGTAACACCCCGTAGTCTAGTAGACTAAATTAGCGCCAAGTGTGAGGGCAACAAGCCAAGGAAAATGGCAAGAGCCAAGGGAAAGGGCCAAGGCTGGCCAACTTTCCCAAGGGACTGCCCACCTTCCATGAGAGCCTTGACGGCTCGTGGTGGCCACCATGGATCATGGTGCCACTCATAGTGGTGAGGCAGTAGCTCCCTCAAGATTGTCCAAGTTGACCTCCTCCACATGAGCCACTTCACGGCCCGTGAAGCCTTAGATGGATTATGGGTGGGGTTGTGAGGCTGCCTTAGTCTTTTAGGGGTTAAGGGAAGGTGGCCTAGCCACTGGTACAAGTCCACGAGAGGGACCGCGGCTCGTGGTAGGAACCATGGCTCGTGGAGCCCTCCATGAAGAGGAGGCAGTGGACTGCCAAGGAATGGGGAAAATAGGACTTTCCAGTTTTAATTAAAATAAAGTGAGGTCTTCTTGTCTAAGACTAGTACACCTATATAAGTGATTTTAACCCTTTAAACTCACCATCCAAAAGCCTAAAAGAAATCCCAAAGCTCATCTCTCAAATATTTCTCTCTAGAACTTGAAGAAGAAGAAAGAGTTCAAGCTAGGATCAAGGTCAAGTCTACAATCCTCATGTATTTGTGGGCTTTGTAATCAAGGTATGATAGCTTTTCATCCATGGAGCCCCAGGATTCCCCAATTTAAAGGATGAAATTCCCCAATTTGAGTTAGGGTTTCTTCCAATGTTGTGGGTATTGATGAATGTTGATCCAATTGAGTGGATTATGATTGTTTCTGCTTGAATTGATTAGAATCAATGATATTAGTATGAATTTATATGTACCCATGCCTAACCCATGTCTAGAACGATTAAATTGATGTAAGTGAGTTTTATGCCATGAAAGGGGAAAGTGAGGATTTAGAGGTAATCTTCTAGGATTAATGAGATACATTGTAGATTGCTTGAGAGTAAAGCATATAGATGTGAATCAATTGAGATTAAAGTATACATGATGAATTATTATTATTAGGGATTTGAGAGTAAAACTTATGTTATTAATGTTGATTTGTAGATTAAATTGTTGTGGAAGGACTTACCCACATGATCTAATCTATGAATGTATGAATGTATAAATGTGAAAGGTTTTCTCACATAGAATGATTCTAGGTTGAAAGACTTGCTCACCTAAAATGAATCTAAGTCAAAGGACTATGAGATTTGATGAGGCTTGAGGTGATTACCCATGACCTCCACATGAGAAGGATATGAGGTGATATCCCATATTCCTAAGTTAGGAAACGCGAGGTAATTACCCATGCCATGTAATTATGAACATGAGGTGATTACCTATGACATGTGATAATGAATGTGAGGGGACGACCATTATTAAGTAACTTTATGAAGCAAGGAGAGAGGTGAATACCCATTAGCCTTTATACCAAGGACATGGAGGCGAATACCTATGATCCTTATAAAATGATGTGGAGGCGAATGCATATGTCATATCATGTTGATCATGGAGGCGAATACCTATGATCCTTATAAAATGATGTGGAGGCGAATACCTATGATTCCTTAAAATGGACATGGAGGTGAATACCTATGACTATACAAATAAGGCAAGAGGTGAGTACCTATTAGCCTTTAAAATTGGCATACAGGTGAATGCCCATGTCTTCAAAAGGTATGCTAAATAGAGAATGATAGATGATGAGCTTGAATGATGGCCTAAGGTTGCCTACTTTGATGAGTAAGACTAGTGGAGAATTATGCATGTCCTGGCTTAGTATGCCTTGAGGTTACTTTATGAAGTGCTCTCTTATATTATGATGATTTATGTGCATTAATTATGCTTATAACTTATGTTGTTATCTCTTATATTTATGAATTATGTCTTATGATGACTAATGCTTATGTTATGCATATGGTGATGTTTATGCTAGCTATTCTATTTAGTACATGGTTGTACTAACGCATACTCTTGCCTACATTCTTATCAAATATAGGGTTCGGTGATATCAACTTCCATCCCCGTGGCTAGGATCATAGTAGAACAAGATTTGATGTTTTGATGAGTCCTCATAGCATTCGAGGATTTGACCACCATGTCCTTATGTCTTTCATTTTATGTTTAGAGCTATTGTATGGGCTGTACCCCAAAGATATTCATGTTTTAGATGGTTTGAGACAAATGTAATAGACTTCAGCTTCGTTTTATAAAAGACTCTGATTGTATTGAAAATATTTTAAACTTCCGCATCATTTCTATTACTTTATGTTATGATATTCTAAGTGTCTTGTATGAGGCCTCCCGAGGTCTTGTACACCTTGTTACATCTAGGGGGTACCCCTGGGTCGTGACAAACTTGGTAATCAGAGCACAAGGTTTAAAATGATTCTAGGATGTCTCAAAACCACGTCTAGTAGAGTCTTGTTCATAAGTGTAAAGCGCACCACATTTATGAATGAGAGGCTGTTATATGCTTAGGAAACTAAACTTCTTCATAACTGTAACACCCCGGAAACTAGTAGACTAAACTAGGGCTAAGTGTGAGGGCAAGAGCTAAGGAAGAGTACTAGGGCAGTCCACTCTTACATGGACACTGCCTCACCTTCCATGACCACCACCACAGCTCGTGGTGAGGACCACGGCTCATGGTGTGGCTCGTGGTGGGCTAGGCAGTGGCTAAGAAAAGGCTGCCCAAAATAGCCCCCTCCACATGAGCCACTTCACGGGTCGTGGTGATGACCACGGCTCGTGGGAACGCTCGTGGTGGTGCCTCAGATTTTTAGGGGTTAAGGGGAAGGTTGCCTAGCTGCTGTATCATGATCTAGAGAGGCACCAAGGCTCGGGGTAGGCACCACGGCTCGTGGAATCTCACGTGAAGGACTTTTCACTAGACTTAGAGTTTAGGGTCAACTTCAAATGATGATATCTCTCAGCTCCAAATGAATTAGGTGGGCGATTACCTATCCAATTAAAGGCCTCTGAGTCCTCTTTCCAACGCCACAGAGTTTTCCAAATTCGCATCTCGGAATAAAAAGTTATGCCCAAAATAGTGAAGCACTATCAGGCTGAAAATTTTTCACGACCCGTTTGACGGGCTGTTGTGAATATGACGGTCCGTGAAGGTGTCCTTCATGCCATTTCGGCAGTAAACTTCTTGGGTCTTTTTCCAATTGTTTTAAATCAAAGATATGTCATTTTGTCCAAGCCTAGGACCCCTATATATGTCATTTTAACCCCAAAACACACCCAATTAAGTCATTTATTCCAAAACCCAAATTAAATCTCCCAAATCTCTCCTCTCAAATATTTCTCTCTCTAGAAAGTGGAGAAGAATAAGAAGAGGGCCAAGCTAGGTCAAGTCAAGACTCCATTGTTTCAAACTTGCTAGGCTTTATAATCAAGGTATGATGGCTTATTCATTCATGGATCCCTTTCATCCATGAAGCCCCCATGTTTCCCCCAATTGTGAAGATGAATCCCCAATTCTAGTTAGGGTTCCTTCCTATATTGTGTGTATTGTTGTATGTTGATACAATTGAGTGGATAATGGTTTTTTATGATTGTTTATGATGTAATTACATGCTTTTAGTATGATTATACATGTATTCTTGATTAATCTAAGATTTTAGGGTGAAATTGATATAGTTGGGTTTTATGCCATGAAAGAGGAAATTGAGGGCTTAGACGTGATCTTCTAAGATTGATGAATTTCTTTATGAATTGATTGAGATTAGAGCACCTAAATATGAAATTACATGTTTTCCATGCCTAACCCTAGTCTAGTTGATGAAATTGAAGTAATAGGTTTGTGCCCTAAAGAGGGAAATTGAGGATTTAGAGATGACCTTCTAGGGTTGATGATATGTGTAGTAATTGTTTAAGAATGAAAGTATATAGACATGAATTGAATTAGATTAAAGTATATATGATAGATCATAACTAGTAATTATTGAGGTTAAGCCTTTATGATGATTTATGACTAGAATCACTTAATAATGAAGCATGTGATTAGAATGGCTTGTAATCTAGGTTCATAGAATGGGGTCTTATCCATGTATTGCACAAGCTTGCCTTGAGGTGACTTATGTAGAGTTTTTCTTATGTCATGTTAAAATAGATGCATTAATTATGCCTATGTCTATGTTGTTATCTCTTATTCTTAGAGCCTACGTCTTATGATGAAGTCTCTTATGTTCATGACTTATGATATTGTCTCTTATGATTATGGTCGATGTCTTATGTTGACTAATGCCTCTTATATTCTCTTATGATGTTATGCTAGCTATCATATTTAGTACTTTTGTACTAATGCATACTCTTGCCTACATTTTCATCAAATATAGGGTCGGTGATTTTGAGTTCCATTCTTGAAGATAGGTTTCTAGAAGTGCAAGGAGTTCAAGACTTGGTGAGTCCTCATAGCATCGAGGATGTGATCACCTTTCCTTTATGTTTTAGACTAATGTATGGGCTCCATCCCAAAGAGTTATTCAAGTTGTATTAGATGGTTTGAGACAAAGTGTTATAGACTTCCGTCTGCTTTTATAAAAGACTTCGATTGTAAAGAAAAAGTTTTAAAATTTCTGCATCATTTCTAATTACTTTATGTTACGATATGCTAAGTGGCTTTTATTGGGCCTTTTGGGGTCTAGTACGCTATGTTACATCTAAGGTTTACCCTTGGGTCGTGACAATTACTCTAAGTCGTGCCATAGAGATTAACTCTATAAGGTCTTTCTCCTAATCCTTACTCGTCTACAGGATATGACTACTACAAGGGCTAATGCTAGAAGGAATGAGGAAGATAATGTGGATCAACAAGCCCCTCCTCAACCGCTGATTGACCCTATAGCTGAGAATGTGACAAATATGGAGTTTAGGATGGATTTTCAAGTATTGGCTCAAGACGTGATGGCCCAAGCCAATATAGAGGTGGTGGCCCTCATGAACCCAAGTGTGGGTACATCGGGGTCAAGAGTGAGGGACTTTATAAGGATGGACCCTCCGGAATTTTATGGCTCCAAAGTTGAGGAAGATCCTTAAGAGTTTATGGATGATGTCTATAAGGTACTTTCTATTGTGGGGGTGGCTTTGGTAGAGAAGGCAGAATTGGATGCTTATCGATTGAAAGGTATTGCTTAAGTGTGGTACAACCAATGAAAAGAAGAAAAGCCGGTAGGAGTGGGTCCCGTAGAGTGGGAAGTGTTTAAATCTGCTTTTCTTGATAGGTTTTTTCCCCTTGAAATGAGGGAGGCAAAGGTGCATGAGTTCCTTAACCTTCGTCAAGGAAGTATGAGTGTGAAGGAGTATGCTCTAAAGTTCACTAAATTGTCAAAATATGCTCCATCTCTAGTGGCCGATCCTAGGTCGAGAATGAGTAAGTTTATGTCGGGTGTGTCCGATCTAGTAGTGAAAGAATGTCGTATGGCTATGCTTGAGAATTATATGGATATTTCTTGTCTTATGGTTCATGCACAACAAATTGAGGAGTAGAAACTTAAAGAGGGAGCTAGGGAGAAAAAGAGGTCAAGAATTGATGGTGATAATTTCTCTCATGCAAGGTCCGATAGACATGGTCGTCCTAGGTATAGACAAAAGTTCCCCGAGCAAAGGCGCTCAAATACTTCTAAGTTCAACTAAGAAATGGTACCTAACCCTAAGCTTCAAGGAGATAGTAGTGGGGTTCTATTGCCAGGGTGTGATAGAAGACATGCGGGTGAATGCCTAGCAGGTTCCAATATTTGTTTTGGTTGTGGTAAGACGGGCCACAAGATAAGGCATTGTCCTACAATTGCTAGGAAAGAAGGAGATAGTGGTCGTAGGTCTCAACCCTAGCCTTCATCCGGTCCAATTGGTTCGGGCGTGAATGCTCCTAAGCAGAATATGTTCTATGCACTCCAAGCTAGAGATGAACAAGAGTGTCCTGTGGATGTGGCAACCAGTATGTTGAGAGTTCTTTATCTTGATTGTTTATGTTTTATTTAGATGTTAGTGCTACTTTGTATTTTGTGACTTGATAGGCTTGATATGCTAGGTATTGATGTTGTCTTTAGTATGGATTGGCTTCACTCTTAGTATGCTTCTATTGATTGTAGAACTCGATATGGTCATTATGAGATTTGGGGAATGTGGTTTGGTTTGACTAATGCCCTGACGTCATGTAAAGGCTTGATGAATAGGGTGTTTAGACAATACCTTGATGTGTTAGGTTAGTAGAATCCTCCGAAAGAGGTGTTATAGTTCACCATGGTTTAGAATCGTCTTAGGTGACAGATTTGAAAGGTTAGTGATGTTTTGGTCCGACCTAAGTTGAATTAAAAGGAGTGGTTCTTAGAAAGTCCCTTTAGGCTTTCTCCCAAGGGGGAGATTGTGTGCTTAGATATCAAGGTATTTGAGTGTTCCTAATGTTCATTATGTGAGGTTACTTGAAAATTCTCACCCAAGAGGAGTGTAATAAGTTTGGGAAGTGAGGAAAGCTTAGTCCCCATTTAGTAGGCCCATATGAGATCTTGAGAATGTTGGTAAGGTTGCTCATGAGTTAGGTTTGCCTAAAGAATGGCATTGGTGCATCCGGCTTTCCATGTCTCTATGTTAAAGAAGTATGTTGGAGATCCAACATCTATAGATCCCTTAGAAGAGTTGGGAGTAATGAGAATCTCTCTTATGAAGAAATGCCGGTTGAGATTTTAAACTAACAAGTTAAGAAGTTGAAGAATAAAGAAGTTGCTTCTGTGAAAATGTAATGGAGAAATCATTTAGTTAAGGGTGCTACTTGGGAGGCCGAGGCCGTTATGATGTCCCGATATCCTCATATTATTCCTTTCTACTCCTCCTTTAGCTTGAGATGATGAGTTCTTCATGGTTTGTTCCTTGTTTTGGTGTCGTGTGTGTGTTAGATGTTCCCATGATTTCCTTATGATTATGCATGTTCATGAAAAAACTCGTGTTTTGAAAGAAAATGAGTTTATATGGATGATTTTTCCTCATGTTGTAGTGAATTTAGTATGAGTTGCCTATAGACTTCATAAGATGAATTGTTGAACATGCCTTCGATTGGAGTTGAGAGAGTTCCTCCTTGAATGTATGCCTTGAGTATAGATTGCATATAGGCTCCATGAGATTGTGTTGAGCATGCTTTATCTCGGAGATGATGTTTCCTCCTTGAACATGAGAAATGTTGAAATTTTATGCATAATGGGTTGTTAGATGTAGTTCCTACTTCCTTGTGATGCATTGAGTATGTTTGAGTTTGAAGTTGATGTTTCCTCCTTAGTTATGTGCATTTAGATGAGTTGCACTCATGATGGGGTGCTAGTCTTGAGTCATTTCCTTTAGGAGATGTCTAGGATGCCATTCGAGAACGAATTCCCCAAGAGGGGGAGATATTGTAATACCTTGTAGTCTAGTACACTAAACTAGGGCTAAGTGTGAGGGCAACAAGCCAAGGAAAAGGGCAAGAGCCAAGCAAAAAGGCCAAGGCAGCCCAACTTTCCCAAGGCACTTCCCACCTTCCACGAGAGCCTTGATGGCTCGTGGTGCCACTCGTAGTGGTGAGTTAGTAGCCTCCTCAAGGCTACTCAAGTTGACCTCCTCCACACGAGCCACTTCGAGACTCGTGAAGCCTTAGACGGATGTAGGGAGGGGTCGTGAGGTTGCTTTAGTCTTTTAGGGATAAGGGAAGGTGGCCTATCCACTGGTACAAGTCCCCGAGATGGACCACGACTCATGGTAGGCACCACTGCTCGTGGAGCCCTCTGTAAAGAGGAGGCAGTGAACTGCCAAGGGAAGGGCAAAATAGGACTTTTCGGTTTTAATTAAAATAAAGTGAGGTCCTTTTGTTTAAGACTAGTACACCTATATAAGTGATTATAACCCTTTAAGCTCACCATTCAAGACATTATTTCCAAAACCCCAAAAGAAAACCCAAAGCTCCTCTCTCAAATATTTCTCTCTCTAGAACTTGAAGAAGAAGAAAGAGTTCAAGCTAAGATCAAGGTCAAGTCTCCAATCCTCAAGAATTTGTGGGCTTTGTAATCAAGGTATGATAGCTTTTAATCCATGGATTCCTTCCGTCCATAGAGTCCCCATGATTTCCCAATTTAAAGGATGAAATTCCCCAATTTGAGTTAGGGTTTCTTCCGATGTTGTGGGTATCGATGAATGTTGATCCAATTGAGTGGATTATGATTGTGTATGATTGAATTGAGTAGATTTAATGATATTAGTATGAATTTACATGAGCCCCCATGATTCCCCAATATAAAGGATGAAATTACCCAATTTGAGTTGGGGTTTCTTCCAATGTTGTGGGTATCGATGAATTTTGATCCAATTGAGTGGATTATGATTGTGTATGCTTGAATTGAGTATATTTAATGATATTAGTATGAATTTACATGTACCCATGCCTAACCCATGTCTAGAAAGATGAAATTGATGTAAGTGGGTTTTATGCCATGAAAGGGGAAATTGAGGATTTAGAGGTAATCTTCTAAGATTGATGAGATACATTGTAGATTGCTTGAGAGTAAAGCATATAGATATGAATCAATTGAGATTAAAGTATACTTGATGAATTATGATTATTAGGGCATTAAGAGTAAAACTTATGCAATGTGTGTTGATTTGTAGATAGAATTGTTGTGGAAGGATTTACCCACATGATCTACTCTATGAATGTATAAATGTGAAAGGTTTCTCTCACATAGAATGATTCTAGGTTGAAAGGATTTCTCACCTAAAATGAATCTAAGTCAAAGGACTATGAGATTTTATGAGGCTTGAGGTGATTACACATGACCTCCATATGACAAGTATATGAGGTGATCTCCCATATTCCTAAGTTAAAAACTGAGGTGATTACCCATACCATTTAATGATGAAACATGAGGTGATTGCCCATGCCATGTAATTATGAACATGAGGTGATTACCTATGACATGTGATAACGAATGCGAGGTGACTACCCTTATTATATAACTTTAAGAAGCAAGGCAAGAGGTGAATACCCGTTAGCCTGGACATGGAGGTGAATACCTATGATCCTTATAAAATAATATGGAGGCGAATACCTATGTCATATCATGTTGATCATGGAGGCGAATACCTATGATCCTTATAAAATGATGTGGAGGGGAATAACTATGTCATATCATGTTGGACATAGAGGCGAATACCTATGATTCCTTAAAATGGACATGGAGGCGAATACCTATGACTATACAAATAAGGCAAGAGGTGAGTACCCATTAGCCTTTAGAATAGGCATAGAGGTGAATCCCCATGTCTTCACAAGGTAATCTAAAGATGAGAATGATAGATGACTTTAACCTCCCATTAGCCTAGGTGTCTAGTACTAAACATGGATATCAATACGATTGCTCACACCTTATACTACTTGCGACTACCATAAAAGTCAAGGAACACTAACCCACTAAGATCTCATGACAAGTAGGAAGTCTTTAGCTCTCCGTCTACCTACCTACAGTTTACCTTCACCTTCCATTTCACAACTTAAGTATTATTTACTCATTCACTATACATCATTGCCTAATTAGTTCTATACCACTTTGAATATTATGGGCTCTCCCTAAAAAATAATAAGCATGACTTGGATCTATCACCTCATGAATACTCTTGCTCTTCTATTCAACACCTACACTTGGTCGTTAACCACACAATGACACCTCATCATAAACTCTTTTCTAGTTAAAATATACTTTAACTCATCCTAACTTGTAACTATTCTTCTACCTCATATCATGAACTCTAAACAAGATTATTATCCCTTAATCTACTCATAAAGTAAAACTCATCATTAATAACCTACTGGGTACATGACTATAATAACATAACTCTCCTCATCACTACCCCCCTTTCTTAGTTAACTTAACCTGTGCATGCTTTTCTCTTAACTTAAGGGCACTCTTTACTACTACTGCTCATAATCTCGTAATTTATGCCATCTTTTTGGGTGAAAATATTACCCAAGCTCTAAAGCACACTTTCTCATACGGGTCTCACCTGAATAAGGTTTAGAGAATAGATTACATCTCATTTTTAGCTCAAATGCATGATTCATATGAATATGAGTGCATTTTTTCGAAGTCAATAGTTAACTCACTCATAGGCTCCTCTCAAGCCCCTCTACGGTCTCAGGGCTTGCTCAAGAATAACTCATCCATAAGTATCTTGGCCTTTACTTTCCAACCACCTCTAGTATGAGGGGTAGTCGAATGAATCTAAAAAATGCACGAGTATGAATAAATCTCTATGACATAGCTCTATTGCACGATTTAGAGTATGAAAGAAAGGAAACTTTTCTTAAATGTCCAAAGTTACTCATTTACAAAAGTGGGGCCCTCACAACCATAAACAAGACCCTACTGACACGGTTTCATAGAGAACCTAGGACACTTGAACTCTGTGCTCTGATACCAAGTTTTTCACAACCTGAGTCTACACTATGGACGTGACCGGCACTCGAGAACCATTGCTGGTCCCTAAGCGAACCCTCATCCTGGCTGACTACAAGCGGAAGACTAATGCAAGCATGCACAAGCTTAAAACTGAATTTAAAATTCATAAAACTCAAATAATTAACTCAGAATAAAATAGTACATTCAACTAGCCCGAAATAGGCAACTTAACTCTTTAAAACATTTAAATAAAAATAAATGAAAAAGACTTCTCAAACTCTACTGTCTATCTATGAAGATTTTGAATGACAAAGATGGAAGTTGGGACAAGACCTATGACATCCAAAACAAACTGAAAAGTAAATGGAATCCTCCAAAAGCAAGGAGGCTCACTTAAGCTAACTCGAACGACAAGTGGTATCAACGAAGTGCCTGTTGATGACCATAGTTACATGTATCTGCATCATGAAACGATGCAAGCCAAATGGCATCAGTACATTGAATGTACGAGCATGCAAGGCGAAATCTAAAGCACAACATAAGCTTGAACTGAAATCGAAGGAAACATACTTACCTTGTGTCAAACTCACTCAACTCAAGGATACTCAAAGGTACTCAACTAACAAGTACTCAAGGATAAGATACTCAACTCAGCAATAAGGTACTCAACTCAATGAAATAGAGCTCAACTCAACAATAAAGTACTTCAACCCAGTGACACATAGTTCAACTCAAGATACTTAAGGATAAAGCAACAATAAAAGATGCAATTTATGGAAAGCTTTTACAAAAATAGATAGCAACTCAATTGTTTGTAAAATATAACAATAACTCAATTGTATGTAAAAATACAATAATAACTCTTATTTGTATGTAAAATACAATAATAACTCTTATTTGGGGTATTCTCTAACCGATAACCATCACTATAACCTATGTGATGATACAACGTCTCGCTCACGCTGCCAAAATTGTCCTATATCTTGCTAGGATATAGAACTTCTCAACTAAGTGGATCTACTAAGCTATGCTTAAAAAGAAATAAGGAATCATCTAAAATGTATGACCCTTTACCCATGTTGGCAAACATGGTTTATGAGGATTTTGAGTTGTGTGAACTCATCCCCATATTAGTGCTCAATACTACTCCCAAAAATATATACTCATGCTCATATGTTTAAAAATATAACTCTTCCTCTGGTTTGAGATAATTTCTCAAACTACCCTCTTTAAAAGAGGTAAGTGCTCTTGAAATATCTTTGAACTCATAACTCATTAAGAAATCTCATTTTCTCTTTTATTAATGTAAAAATCGATATCTCTGGGAATACATAGTCACCCTTATACTCTTACTCAACTCATACTTGAAAACTCTTTCTAAAAAAAACATATCAAAAACATATTATAATATAATTAGTGATGACTAGGGAATTCATACTACATAAACATTGATGGTATATCTAGATACCATACTGCTCATACATTGATGGCATACTCGATTGTCATACTAATCATATTTTAGAAAACTCTTTTCTCAAAAATCATCTTTACTTTCTCAAAACTCAGTTTAAGAACTCAAGTGTTTGCTTTAAAAAATACTTCTCAAAATTCATAACTCCACTCATAATGTTCATGTGGAATTATGGACATGACGACTCAACTCAAGGATCTTAATAGGAACATGGAACTAAGTACTGAAAACTCAAGACTCAAGAACTAGGAACTCATAACTCAATGATATTACTCCTCTCAAGGATACTCTATTTATGGAGTCCATGCAGAATTATGGGCATGAACGACTCAACACGAAGATATCAATTACAATGTAGACTTATGAATACACTTTTTTCATTCTCATACTCATTTACTCGAGTCTTGAAACAAGTTATAAATAATTGTAAAACACTCCTCGAAATGACTCAAAGTGACTTTCTCAAACTTTACCCTTACTCTACCTTGAATTTGAATTATGAATTCAAGGATCATGATTAGGATATATAGGATTTCTCAATAATTAGATAAAGTTTAGATAGTTGATAATAAGAAATGGGAGCATGTATGCGACGTGGAGGAGGGTTATTATTTTTTGTCGCAAAATTAAATTTTGGGATAGTGGAGTTTGCGACGCGATCTTGGTCGCAGAATTTTTCTCGACTTTTCTTCCTCTTCCAAACTCAATTCAACTCCTACCCACTTCAGTTCTAAGGTCAAAATTCATGAATTTTCATTAACCAGAACAATATTAGTGAAACCCACACAAGGAACTATCAATTTACTCATCTTATTCGAAAACCCTAACTCCAAACGAAACTCCATTACCAATTAAACTCAAGAACTTCTGAAGAACACAAAAATCAACATCAAGAATGAATTCACGGGTAAAGTATTGCATGATTGCCTTGAGAGCGAACAAACCCAACACTATGGAAGCTGACATACCTTAATTTGGTGAAACAAAAACCTCAATTTGGAAGAAAACTTGGCGAACACTTGAACTCCTCCTAGTTTCCTCCTCTTGAACTCCTCTCAAAACCCTAAGCGTGATTTTGAATTATGAAAAACTGATTATGTCAGTTTAGACTCCTAAAATATTGCCAAAAACGTTTGAAGCTAAAGGTGTAAGGAAAAGACCAAAATACCCCTCATTAATTCGGGTCACTTTCCTTAACTGGACATGCTGACTTCAAATGGGCATATCTCCCTCATCCAAACTTGGATTTATAAAACTCGGAGGCGTTGGAAAGAGGACCTTAACACTTGAGAAAATATAAATTCCTCGATAAAATCTCACTCACAATGAGGGATGGTTTGAGTCTTAGCTCAAAAAATTTCCGGGATGTTACACTTTTTTTAGATTTCTTATATATAACAATGATGATTTTTTATATCTAAAACTAAGGATCTCTTAGTGCCTTTTTGCCATTGTTGTTACGAGACCAGAAAAACTTATTTTGAGAAAAAAATACAAAAAATAAAAAAAAATGAAGTGTTTGGCAAATCAATAAAACTACTTTTAAATGGAAAATGAGTAATTTTTCTTTTGTTGGAAACAAGCTTAAAATTTCTACTTCTTAAAATAGGAAAAGCAAAACCAAAAGCAGAAAATTATTTTTTCATGACTAAAATATATCTTTCATATATACATATTTACCAATATATCCCTTATCAATTAATTATCATATCTCATAAGTTTGGTTAAGTTTCACTTAAGAATTTTAATTTTTTTTATTATTATAAAATTTATTTTATTTTATGTTTCTATATTATTATTTTATATTTTATATATTATTTTACGTATTATTTTAAGAATTAGAAAAAAAAGGTAAGAACAAAAAATTTACAAGATTAGAAAAAATTAGAAAATAACATTAAAGATATTAGCCTCTCAAAAAAGCTATAATATTGATTCTTTGAATATTTAGATTATATTTGAATTAAAATAAAAAATTTATCAAATTTCTTATAGTAGATATTTTAAACTTTTTCTCTCTATAAAATGATCTTAATATTAAAAGCACATTAATACTCATCGTTTTTTTTTTTGTAATTTGACGCTTAGAACAAACACAATTTGCTTGTCAAAAATAATTTTCAAATGAATTAGCCAAACACAACTTGGTTTTTTACAAGTACTTTTCTGAAAAGTTCTTTTAAAAAAGAGCTTGCAAAATTAAGTTTTTATGAGAAGCAATGTCAAACAAATTCTATATTATAAAACGTCTATAAAACTAAAAGGAAGTTTTTAAAGGACTAAAAAATCATTTCTCCCAATCTCACTAAAAATTCTAGATTCACTTTTGTTATGTCATTTTTCTAGAGTTTTAAATAGAAATTTTCACACATTAAGGATGTCATAAGTCCATATAATTCAATTCTATATATTCAAAAAATAAAATGCTCAAAAACAAAGAGAACTAAAGTAGTAGAATCTACTCATATATGAGTTTTAAAATATGGTTATAGAAGCACACAGAGAAACAAGGAATGAGATTTCTTGTCTTCTTAAAATTTGGATAGAAGAAAATATTCTATTCTGCTCTTAGTATAAAGCGGAGTAGGACCGTTGTCCTGATCTGACTCCCAACCCAACCGCCCTGGCGTATGTTTCCGAATCAACTACATCGTAAGCTGCTATAGCTCTTGCCAAGTACCCTGGAATAGGAGCAAGAGACTTGGAGGCAACAACCAAAATGAAATATTATTTAATCGTGGAAATGCTATGTCAGGCGCACCTATCATAATCGGAACAGACAAATTACCAATCCACCTATCATCGTCGGCATAACCATAAAAAAGATCTATAAAAAATGAAGACATCTTTAAAAAAAAACTGAAAAAAGATTTGTAAAGCTCTTGAAAATCATTTCATATTGAAACACACAAAAAAATACAAGTCACACACAGATTAATTCACAAGAGTAATCGGTTAGAGATTTCTTATGGCCACCCATGGGACTGATAGCTAGATCACCTGGTTGTTCGTTTAGTTTTAATGCAAACTTTAGTATTTTGGGAGCTTTTGAACCTTGAACGATAATTATTTATTGGAATTTAAGGAAGATGACCTAAGAATCCAATTCCGACGATTCCATCAGCTCGAGAAAAGTCATTTTATACTAGCATCATAGTCGACATGACTCCTGAGGCTTCCAGGCTAATTCCAAGGCCCTTTTGTGGAATTTAACTTCAAATAGAAATTGGGTGTGGGACCCACTTTTCATCAAGAAGACCTCATATGAAAGTTTTGATGGTATGAAATACCGATTCTAATGGGGTAGCATAGTTCATTTGCATGGACAAGGTTCCAAACGAGTTTGGGGTACCACGTCGAAGATTTTTAGCCTTAGCTTTTGTGCTCTCAGTTAAGGCGTGCTGTGTCCATGCATCCATGGCCATGTTTGCGGATGATATGCGTGTTTGCACATATGCGTCGCATTTGCGGACAACAGTTGGCACGTGCATTCGCGTCATTTTGCTGTCTGCCTATTTAAGGTGGTCGCAAGGTAGCCTTGGCTCATTTAACATTTTTATGATTTCTCCTCCATCCAGACTACAATTTTTGTGATTCAAATTCCAACACTCTCGTAATTGTCAGGGCTACGTAGTGAAGTGATTGGATTGTGTTGGTGAAACTTTGTTCAAGGTGAATATTTCTGATAAGCTGCTGCCACTTCTCTTTGATTTAAGTTTTCATTGAGTTGTTGTGTTAGCTGATTTTCAGGCCTCAAATTTGTTCAATTTTGGGACAAAAGTTCAAGGCATAGTTTAGGACTTTTTGACAGAGTAAGTTCCAGAATTTGTGCACTGATCCCACGATTTCCATTTGACTATAAAATTGTCTACCTCCGTTATGTGTGATTTTAGTGTCTCTACGACCATAATGACATTATGATCCAATTTTTGATAGTGTGGCAGCATGCATAGGCTGTTCGGAAGGTAAAAGCTTCGGTCATGTCATTTGGAGCACGCGCGGTCGGCCTATAGGTATGCTACGACTTTCTTTCTAATAATATTGAGCATGAATGTGTAAATTCAAGATAATTAGTGTGAATTGGGGGCGGGTACTTAGTTATTTATACTTTTATTTTTAGAAACCATGATTTAAGGTTGATTACTATTCTTTTGAGGGTGGTACCATGTTGGTAGAGGGCTGTATGTTCGTTGTCGCATGCTATGTGATTTACTTGTTTTATTACTTGTTTGTCGAAGCATGTTTAGCCTTAGTCTAGGATAGAATAGTGTTGCCATAGACTTGAGAACCTTGTGATTTTTGTATGTCTCCGATGCTGCTCAGGCGAACTAGGTCCTTCCAGAATGGAATAGTAGACTTGGGTATCATAGTATGATTCTTAGTTTAGGCATTTACACAGCTTGTTAGCTCTTCTATCCTAACTCTCCCGATTTCTATGGGTCCAAGGTGTTACTGGAGGGTTATACTATGGCGTCAATTGGAGATTGAGTTGTACTAGGTTGGTAGCCTTCTGTTGATACCTCGGGGTGGATGGAGTTCCATGATGTCTTAACTTGACATTGAGATTCTCCTTGGAATTATCACACCCCTGGCACTCTTGTTAGTTTGATTATGGGCTGGTTGATAACGATGATTATTTCCCATTTGAGGCCGATGTATTATGATTCGAGGCCATTATTTCCAGTCTGAGGCTGACGTTCTATAGTTTGAGGTAGTTATTTCCATCTTGAAATTGATGCTTTGGTTCAAGGCCCAGATACTATCACTTTGGGTTTGATGCCCTGAAGACTTTTATTGGAGTTTAGATGGGAACCCTGACTAATGTTCTAGGATTCAGATCTAGGTTACTTTTCTTTCTTGTAGATTTAGCTATTCTTTGTACCTGCCGAGCTTATGGGGTCCGTTCGGGTTTTATTTAAACTTGCACATGGGTGTACCTTCCAGGCTTATGGAGTTCCAGTTAGGTTTAGTTTAGTTTTACTTTGATTTACTTTTGGTATGCTAGTGTGCCTTTGTTTCATATCCACTTTGGCCTCTGTATGTATCTAAATTCTATTTTTTCAGATTGTTTTTACCTTTCTTACTTGGTTGGCCTATGATGCATTCTAAGTACCTTATTTTGGTACTTATGCTACACTCTGTATCTTTTCATGATGCAGGTCCTAGTACCAGCTACCCACTGTGATTGTTCGTGTTGTCTGTGTAGCTTAGGGATGTCAAAGATGAGGGTGAGCACTTGGTGTCCTTGATCAGCCTATCTTTTATGTACATATGTTTGTTTGTCTTTTGCCTTTGAGATGGCTTGTTGTGGTCCACTTTTGGGACTTGTATTTATTCTTGTTAGAAAGCTCTATACTCGTGACTTCCAGGTTCTGGGAAGGTATCTATTATATACAGTTTTTGGTTTTCTTCTGTTTCTGTCGTTTTTTATTGTTAGTGTTATTTTCTGTTTAGTTTTACCCTAGTACTCATTATTTATCGTTATTAGTATGGGTTGGCTTACCTACTGGTGGGTTATAGTAGGTGCCATCATGACTCGAGATGTTGGGTTGTGAGAAACGGACCCACTTTTTGTCAAGATGACCGCAATTGGATGTTTTTACATCTGTATTAAATCCAAAATGTCGAATTTGATGACGTAGTAAAATGTTTTTGCATGCGTGGGTTTTCGAACCAATCCTGAGAACTTGAATGGAGTCCATTAGGACATAACATAATTTTGTTTTTTCCTGTGTTGGTGCATCTGCCCAAGCTACCCTAGTACCTCTTTAGTGGTGGTCGCTTAAGTGGCCTTTGCCTCGTTTAAGTGGTAGTCACTTAAGAGGTTAGGGAGATACTATAGTAGGCCACTACCGTGAGCTTTGCCACTTTAGCGGTAATGGCTCCACTTAAGCAGGGCTGCTTAAGTGACCAACTGACCGCTTTAGCAGCCATCAATGGTAGTTATACTTCAAAAATTAGTTAATTGTTCAACATTCAAAGTTTGATATTTCTTAATAATTAGAGCTCTATTTGAGCTTATATATGGTGGTATTTTCTTGGGAATATTTTGAATCTTGTGTTAGGATCATTGGGTTGCATTAGGGGCACATATTATAGGTAAATGTTTGTCGTAAAGACCTCTCTTTCCTTTTTCATGATGTTTTATTATTCATAATGGTGCATGAATTATATCAGCTCCAATTAAGCTCAAATTGTGCCCATTTTTAGGCACGAGCTCATTGAGTTTAACGAAACCTATAAATAGAGTCAAATAAGTAATTTTCCATACGGATCACACACTACAATTTTAGGTTAATATTTGGTTACATCTTTAATTATTGTGAATTGGGTGGCACAATGCCTGTATTGACGTCGTGACCATTTACTTAATAGCATGAGAGCAATAAGAAGTGGTTCATAAGGGAAAGATTTCAATTTAGACTATTCTGGAGCGTGCATAATTGGTTTTGACATAGTCTATCGATTATAGGTTGAGCTTATGTTTATATTTATATATTTTTATCTAATTTTGGGAGGGGTTCCTAGCATGTATCATCTTTAGTTGGTCAACACCTTGCCTTAGATATCTTTTCAAGTAGTTTTTGAGAAATTTAAGCATGTCTACCTTTGTTGTGTTGTTGCCTTTCCATGTTTTAGCTTCATACCTTCTTTGATTTGCTTATTGTTACCTACTCCTAGACATAGACTAAGCATAGGCTAGCGATATCCTTAGATTTGCTATTTTGGAGCCCTTATGCCTTAGAAATACTCCAATGCCACTTTGAACGATTTAGCTCCTTGTAGATTAATGTAGCAGACTGATGTATGGAAGAATGAACTGTTAGCTAAGAGACAACTCAACTCTTATATCCTTTCATCCATAACTTCCCTATAATTATTCCCTGGTGTATTTCAATTGAGATTTCGGGCCTTATTTATGATATTCAATCGAGCCTTGGGTTTCAAGCTGGAGTTGGTCCCTAGTGATTGTGAAGTGGTCTAGTCCCGCATGATGATGAGCTTGTGATTTTTGAGAAACTTAGAGTCTATTAGCCACAATTCGATACCCCTGTAGCATTTTTACTAGACGCGGTTTGAGGCCCTGGCGCATTTCCACATTCGCGGTTTGAATCTTGTCACCCTTTTATTAGTCATGTATGAGTCCTGACATTGTTGTTTCATTGGGTACTTTGGGACGCCTTCTATGTTGTTCAAGTCTTGGCTTTTCCATTTAATTTTGAGAGTATATCTCATCTTAGTCTTAGTAAGAGATATCTTTACCTCTTTTGTGTATTTAACATGGTTATAGGGGTCTGTTTGGGTTATTTACTTTCCAATTGTCCTTGAGGGCACCTTCTGAGCTTATGGGGTCCAATTATATTGTAGAATAGTTGTTTTACTTTATTGCTTCATTTAGTCTAGATTCGTGATCTTTATAGTTAAAAGTTTTCACTATTGCTTCATTTATCTTGCCTATAGTCATCATTTATTTCCTTGCTTTTCAGTGTGTATTTTCTTTCCAAGCTCAGTAGGCCTATATGCCTACTGGGTACCTGTTGTTTTAGTACCCATGTTGTACTCTACATCTGTTTTCTTGATGAAGAACTGAGCGCATGTCGATAATTTTGAATTATGACCTTTTGTGAGGACTTTCGAAGACTAAGGGTGACCAAATGGCATCCTATTTTACTCATATCCGTTTGTATATGGTTTTGACTAGTCTTTTTTATTTGAGAAAAAATTGTACTTGTTCTTTTTATTTTGTAGCTTGTACTCTTTATAGTAGCTATTATACCTTCGTCCACTAGGTTATGGGATTTGATCATTTGATTTTGTATATATTCATGTCATTTCCTTCTTTCTTCAAGCTTTTCCTTATATTGTTTTCATCTTCTTGTTGGTTATTGATTATTCCCAATATGATTGTTAGTTGTCGTTCTGGGATAAATATTGGTTTACTTACCAGTGGGTTTTGGTTGTCTAACACCCTAGAAATTTTTTCAAACTAAGACTCGAACCATCCTTCGTAGTGAGTAAGTTTTTGCCAAGGAATTTAAAATTTCTTTAGTATTAAGGTCAGGTCACTAGATGTAGCACCTTGAGTTCCTAACAACAACAACAACAACCCAGTGAAATCCCACTAGATGGGGTCTAGGGAGGGTAAATAGTACGCAGACCTTGCCACTACCTCGTGGAGGTAGAGAGGCTGAGTTCCTAAAAGAACTAAATTGAAAATAGAAAAATATGAAATTTTGCAAGTTATGCTTAAGTTATGAGTTTTTGGTCAACTTCAAACGACCATAATTCTCAGTACATGATGAGTTAGGTGGGCTACAAGATAGCTAATGAAAGATTTTTGAATTATCTTTCCAATGTCACTGGGTTTGCTAAGTTTCGAGGTTGGATGAGTGAGATATGCTCTTTTGAAGTTGGGCTGTGCAATTAAGGAAAGTTACCCGAAAATAAGAGGGGTATTTTGGTTTTTAGGAGTCTAAACTGATTAGAATTAGTTTCATTCATCCCATAAAGTGTTTAGTGTTTTAGAGAGAAGATTCAAGAGGAGAAAAAGTTCAAAGTTTCAAGCATTCATTCAAGAAAATTCAAGATTTCACCAAGAACCTAGTTCTTTGAGGTATGTAAGCTTCCATAATGTTGAGTTCTTTCACCCACACGCCAATCATGATTTATTCAGCGTAATTTCATTCCTGAAATTTAAGGATTTAAGTTCTTCATGAGTTCTTGAAGTTTCCTTATCGGTTAAGTTTTGATGTAAGATTCTACTTGGGTCAACTTCAAACGACCATATCTCTTAGAATATAAAGAGTTATGTGAGCCATAACCTATCCAATAAAAGGTATTTGAATCTACTTTCCAACTCCACCAATTTCACGTCAATCCAATTTTTTTGAGTAAAAAGTTGTGACTAATTTAGTAACCTATATAGTGTTGTTACGAATTAGTCGATGGGAAAACATTAAAAAGGGTTGTTTTGTGTTTTTACCTCTAAAAAAAATCTAAACGAATTTCTTGACTAATAAAAGGCTCAAGATAATCAGATTTTCATCTTTTAATCTATCATTCTCTTCTCTCTCAAACACTAAGGCAAAACCCTAAGGAAAAATCAAAGTAGAAGACTCCATTCAAGATTCTTTCAATTTTTTTCAAGATCCTTCTTCATGGTAAGTCTTTCTCCGAGAATTCCATTTTTCAACTCAAATTCCTCCATACAATTATGAATAAATAATGAAAATAATAATTCTTGGCCATTGAGATTTCAAAAAACTAATTCGACAATCTCAAGAAATGTTTTCTTGATCGTTTACCTTCAAGCTAGGGTTTCAAGGCTTCTAACCACATTCTTCTTCAAGATACTTCAAGAACCTTGTTCTTCTAGGTATGTAAGGCTATCATAGTGTTCGACTAGTTCATCCTCATTACATACATCTACTTTCAAATCAGTAAAACAGAAATCTATGATTCTACCCCTAGATTTGAGTATTGTTGAGATAAGTTGAATTTTAGTTTTTAAACTAAGTTTTGAGTAAGTAAGTATGATAATGCAAAGATTCGTATACATGAGCTCCATATTGTTATGTAGACCCTCGAGTCGAGTCGTTCATGCCCATAAATTCCGCATGAACTTCATACATTGAGCATCTTTGAGAGGAGTAGTATCTTCGAGTTCTAAGTCTTTGAGTATTGAGTTTCTCATCCTTTTGAGAATATATTCCTACTTATAGGACTACTACATATTATCCATGAATCCCTTGAGTTGAGTTGGCCATTCCCATAATTCCGCAAGAACCCTAAGAGTCGATCAGTCTAGAGTTGAGTAGTAGCATTGATCTTGAGTTCTGAGTATTGAGGTTCTTTATTGCTCTTAAGATCCGTGAGTTGAGTTGTTCATGTTCATAATTCCACATGAACCCTATGATTTGAGTTATAAAATTTAAAAAGCTTTTTAAAGTCAATACTTGAGTTCTTAAACTGAGTTTTGAGAAAGTAAAGATGAGTTTTGAGAAAAGAGTTATCTAAAACGTGATTAGTATGACAATCGAGTACGCCATCAATGTATGAGAAGGATGGTATCTAGATATACCGTCAATGTTTATGCAGTATGACTTCCCGAGTCATTAATGATGATATTATTGTATGATTTTGAAATGTTTTTTTAGAAAGAACAGAGTTGAGTTCATTTTCTTTAAAAAGATATATGGGAACTAAGTATTCCCAAAAGGTAATGTTTTCACATTTAAGATTAGAGGAAACTGAAATTTCCAAAAGGGTTTTGAGCAATTTGAGTACCATCTCTTTTAAGAGAAAGATTTTTGAGTAGTAATCTCAAACCATAGAAAAAGTTATGTTTATAAACATATGAGCTAGTATATTTTGGGAGAAATATTGAGCACCGATATAGGGGAGAGTTCAGATAACTCACAGCCCCCATAAACCATGTAGCCAACGTGGGTAGAAAGGTTCATACTTTTTAGATGATTCCTTAATGCTTTTTAGCATAGACTAGTAGATCCACTTAGTTGAGAGGTTCTATACCCCGGCAAGGTATAGGAAAGTTCTGGCTGCGTGGGCTAGACACTGCATCATCATATAGCTCATAGTGATGGTTGTCGGTTAGAGAAACTCCCACCGAGATATTTTGTATTCTTATATACACAGAGTTTAATATGTATTTTCATATACAAATAGAGTTATTTTGTATCCTTGCATACAAACTGAGTTATTATTGTATTCTTAAATAAATTGAGTTGCTTTCTACTATTTTAATAGCTTTCCATATATTGCATCTTTTTATTGTTTCTTTATATTGAGTTGAGTATCCAGAGTCAAGTATCTTATTATTGAGTTTTTCCTTCTTTCACTGAGTTGAATATCTCCTTATTGAGTTAAGTCTTATTTTCTCTGAGTCGAGTCGAACCATGTTTGTTTGAGTTGAGTTGAGTGAGTTGAGAAGAGATAAGTATGTTTCCTTTTTATCAAGTTCAAGCCTATGTTTATTCTTTAGAATTCCCCTTACATTCTCATACATTCCATGTAATGAGTCATTTGGCTTGCATCATTTCATGATGCAGGTACTTAGGATCATAAATAGGCGTTTCATTGATACCAAATGCAGTTCGAGTTAGGTATGGTGAGCCTCCTTGCTTCATGAGAGTTCCACTTGTACTTTCAGTTATATCAGTTGTTAGGATGTCATGGGTCTTGTCCCGACTTTCATCTTTGTCAGTTAGAGGCTTCATAGATAAACAGTAGAGTTTCAAAAGTGTTTTCATTTATTTTGTTAAATGTTTTAACGATCTAAGTTGCCTATTTTGTGGCGAGTTGAATATATCATTTTTTATTCACTTTTTAATTCTTATGTATGCTTGAGTTAGTCTTCCACTTGTAGTCAGCCAAGATGAGGGTTTGCTTGGAGACTAGCAATGGTTCTCAAGTGCCGGCCACGTCCAGGGTGTAGGCTCGGGTCGTGACAAATTTGGTATCAGAGCACAGAGTTCAAGTGTCCTAGGGTGTCTATGAAACTGTGTCAAGTAGGATATTATTTATGGTTGTGAGGGCCCCACTTCTATAAATGAGGGACTATAGACATTTAAGAGAAGTTTCCTTCCTTTCATACTCTTAATTGTGCAATAGAGCTATGTCATAGAGATTTATTCATACTCGTGCATTTCTCAGATTCGTTTGACTACCCATCATACTAGAGGTGGTTTAAAAGTAAAGCCCAAGATCCTTATGGCTGATTCATTCTTAGAAAAAAATCTTGAGAAAGTCATGAGATTCCAGAGGGGCTTGAGAGAAGCCCATGAGTGAGTTAAGTGTTGAGTTTCAGAGGAATGCACTTATGTTCATATGAATCATGCGTCTAAGCTAAAAGTGGGATGTACTGTCTTCTCTAAGTCCTGTTTTAGACGAGATCCTTATGAGGAAGTGTGTTATAAAGCTTGGGTAGTATTTTCACCCGAAAAAAGTAGCCTGAGTTACGAGATTATGAGCAGTAGTAGTAAAGAGTGTCCTTGAGTTGAGAGAATAGTATGCAGAGATTTTGTAATATAAGTAAGGGAGATGGTGTTTCGACAAGCTATGTTACTATAGTCATGCACCTAGTAAGTTATTAATGAAGAATTTTCCCTTATGGGTAGAGTAAGAAGTGATGAGTTGTGAAGATTCAATCATAGGAGGTAGAGCATGTTTTAGCTAGAAAGGAGTTTGTGATGAAGTGTCATTGTGTAGGTAATGACCAAGGGTAAGTGTTGAATAAAAGAGAAAAAATATTCATAAAGTGATAGATCTAAGCTAGGCTTATGATTTGTTTGAGAGGCTCATGATGTTCATAAAGTTATAGAACTGATCAAGTAATGAGGTATAGAATAGTAGGCAAGCAATCGTATTGATATTCAGGTTTAGTAATGAACATTAAGCTTGAATTTGAGATGAGTGTCATGATCCAAAAAATGACAACATGAGGGTGATGATGTTAGTCTTGAGATTTGATCTAGTAGACTTGACATAGAGTAGGTGAGGAATTGAGATGTTGCTACAAAGAATGTGAGTAGTACAAGTGAGAGACCCAAACATTTAGATAAGGGCATCGAAGTTTGTCTAAGTCACAAGAATAACAAGAGCATTAAGAGGTGTGCCGAGATGGTATATTACCACATGAGGTTCTAATTAAGTTAATGATTTTTTCATGTGTGCCAATATAGCATAATTGAGTTGTCAATGTGGAATAGGTCCATAACTTTCGAGTGTTAGCTTTAGACCTAAGGGGGAGATGGCAAGATGAGAAATCAAGTCAAGTGTTCGAGGATATGATAGTAATAAGTTCTAAAGAGTATGAGAGATATCTTTTCAGAGGTCCTTTCAGTAATGAAGTGATGTTAGAAAGAGAAGGTTAATAATCCTATCGTGATAATGATGGGTGATAATTCCATCTAAGGTTATAAATGAGGAGGAAGAGGAGGATGAGTTTTTGCTATGAGAAATAGCTAAATGAGTGCCCTTAGTTGGTTCCGTTTAGTAATGCGGGAAAATATTAGTTGGTATGACAGAGATGATAAGAGTAACCTCATTCCATACCCAGTCCACCTGTCATTCGAGGACAAATGATCCCAAGGGGGAGATATTGTAACACCCTAGAAATTTTTTCAAACTAAGACTCGAACCATCCTTTGTAGTGAGTAAGTTTTTGCCAAGGAATTTAAAATTTCTTTAGTATTAAGGTCAGGTCACTAGATGTAGCACCTTGAGTTCCAAAAATAACTAAATTGGAAATAGCAAAATCTGAAATTTTGCAAGTTATGCTTAAGTTATGAGTTTTGGGTCAACTTCAAATGACCATAACTCTCAGTTTAGGATGAGTTAGGTGGGCTACAATATAGCTAATGAAAGATCTTTGAATTATCTTTCCAACTCCACAGAGTTTGTTAAGTTTTGAGGTGGATGAGTGAGATATGCTCTTTTGAAGTCGGGCTGTCCAATAAAGGAAAGTTACCCGAAAATAGGAGGGGTATTTTGGTCCTTTCCTTACCAAATCAGATCTAATTCGTTTTTAGTAAGGTTTTAGGAGTCTAAAATGATTAGAATTAGTTTCATTCATCCCCAAAAGCATTTAGGATTTTAGAGAGAAGATTTAAGAGGAGAGAAAGTTCAAAGTTTCAAGCGTTCGTCAAGAAATTCAAGATTTCGCCAAGAACCTAGTTCTTTGAGGTATGTAAGCTTCCATAGTGTTGGGTTCGTTCACCCACACACCAATCATGATTTATTCAGTGTAATTTCATTCTTAAAATTTAAGGATTTAAGTTCTTGAAGTTTCCTTATCGATCAAGTTTTGATGTAAGATTCTACTTGGGTCACCTTCAAACGACCATATCTCTTAGAATATAAAGAGTTACGTGAGCCAAAACCTATCCAATTATAGGTATTTGAATCTACTTTCCAACACCACCAATTTCACGTCAATCCATTTTTTCTGAGTAAAATGTTTTGACTATTTTAGTAACCTATACAGTGCTGTTACGAATTAGCCGATGGGAAAACATTAAAAAGGGTTGTTTTTGTGTTTTTACCTCCAAGAAAACCCTAAATGAATTTCTTGACTAATGAAAGGCTCAAAGCAATCAGATTTTCATCTTTTAATCAATCATTCTCTTCTCTCTCAAACCCTAAGGCAAAACTCTAAGGAAAAATCAAAGTAGAAGACTCCATTCAAGATTCTTTCAATATTTTTCAAGATTCTTCTTCAAGGTAAGTCTTTCTCCAAAAATTTCATTTTTTCAACTCAAATTCCTTCATACAATTATGAATCACTAATGAAAACAATAATTCTTGGCCTAGATATTTCGAGAAACTAATTCAAAAATCTCAAGAAATGTTTTTTTGATCGTTTACCTTCAAGCTAGGGTTTCAAGGCTTCTAATCACGTTCTTCTTCAAGATACTTCAAGAACCTTGTTCTTCTAGGTATGTAAGGCTATCATAGTGTTGAACTAGTTCGTCCTCACGCCCTACATCTACTTTCAAATCAGTAAAATAGAAATATATGATTTTACCCCTAGTTTTGAGCATTCTTGAGGTAAGTTGATTTTGAGTTTTTAAACTGAGTTTTGAGGAAGTAAGTATGAGAATGCGAAGATTTGTATACATGAGCTCCATATTGTTATGTAGACCCTTGAGTCGAGTCGTTCATGCCCATAAATTTCGCGTGAACTTCATACATTGAGCATATTTGAGAAGAGTAATATCTTCGAGTTCTAAGTCTTTCAGCATTGAGTTCCTACTCCTTTTGAGATTATATTCCTACTTATGGGACTACTACATTTTACCCATGAAGCCCCTGAGTTGAGTTGTTCATACCCATAAACCCTATGAGTTGAGCAGTTTAGAGATGAGTAGTATCATTGAGTGTTCAGTTCTGAGTATTGAGGTTCTTTTTTGCTATTAAGATCCCTAAGTTGAGTCGTTCATGTTCATAATTCCACATGAACCATATGATTTGAGTTCTAAATTTTAAAAAGTTTTTTAAAGTCAATACTTGAGTTCTTAAACTGAGTTCTGAGAAAGTAAAGATAAGTTTTGAGAAAAGAGTTTTCTAAAAAATTATTAGTATGACAATCGAGTACGCCATCAATGTATGAGCAGTATCGTATCTAGATATACCATCAATGTTTATGCAGTATGACTTCCCGAGTCATCAATTATCATATTATAATATGATTTTGAAATGTTTATGAGAAAGAGCAGAGTTGAGTTCATTTTCTTTAAAATGATATATGGGAACTAAGTATTCCCAAAAGGTAATGTTTTCACATTTAAGATTAGAGGAAACTAAAATTTCCAAAAGGGTTTTGAGCAGTTTGAGTACCATCTCTTTTAAGAGAAAGATTTTTGAGTAATAATCTCAAACCACAAAAAAAGTTATGTTTTTAAACATATGAGCTAGTATATTTTGGGAGTAGTATTGAGCACTGATATGGGGGAGAGTTCAGATAACTCACAGCCCCCATAAACCATGTAGCCAACGTGGGTAGAAAGGGTCATACTTTTTAGATGATTCCTTAATGCATTTTAGCATAGACTAGTAGATCCACTTAGTTGAGAGGTTCTATACCCGGCAAGGTATAAGACAGTTCTGGCAGTGTGGGCGAGACATTGTATCATCACATAGCTCATAGTGATGGTTGTCGGTTAGAGAAACTCCCACAGAGATATTTTGTATTCTTATATACACATAGTTTATTTTGTATTTTCATATACAAATAGTGTTATTTTGTATCCTTGCATATAAACTGAGTTATTATTGTATTCTTAAATAAATAGAGTTGGTTTCTACTGTTTTAAAAGCTTTCCATATATTGCATCTTTTTTATTATTGCTTTATATTGAGTTGAGTATCTAGAGTCTAGTATCTTATTATTTAGTTGTTCCTTCTTTCAATGAGTTGAATATCTCCTTATTGAGTTGAGTCTTATTTTCTCTGAGTTGAGTCAAACCATGTATGTTTGAGTTGAGTTGAGTTGAGTGAGTTGAGAAGAGATAAGTATGTTTCCTTTTTATCAAGTTCAAGCCTATGTTTATGCTTTAGAATTCCCATTACATGCTCGTACATTCCACATACTGAGCCATTTGATCTGCCTCATTTCATGATGCAAATACAGGTACTCAGACTCATCAACAGGCATTTCGTTGATACCACATTCAGTTCGAGTTAGCTATGGTGAGCCTCTTTGCTTCCGGAGAGTTCCACTTGTACTTTCAGTTATATCAGTTGTTAGGATGTCATGGGTATTGTTCCGATTTTCATCTTTGTCAGTTAGAGGCTTCATAGATAGACAATAGAGTTTCGTAAGTCTTTTCATTTATTTTGTTAAATGTTTTAGAAACTTAAGTTGCCTATTTTATGGCGAGTTGAATATATCATTTTTATTCAATTTTTAATGCATAAGTATGCTTGGGTTAGTTATCGAGTGCCAACCACGTCCAGGGTGTAGGCTCGGGTCTTGACAAGTTAGTGCCTTCATGACTCGAGTTGTACCGGTGACACCAAGTCTAGGGCTGGTTCTTGTGTATAACTTTGTCTTTCTTGGTCACTTTCGGACCATCATTGTAACTATTACCGTTTTATACCTATCTGTATTATGGACCCTTCTTTTTTGTTATTATTTCTTCCACTTAGTTTCACGTCTAGTGTACCTATTGCATTTTAGCGGGGTAGAACAATTGCACTTGATTCGTTGATAGTGATACTTAATCTTTGATACTTTTGATTATTGAGTTACCACATAAATCAAAATGATAATTTACTAATAACTATAACTTATAAGTATTCAGTATTAAGTATTTATAATAAGTAATAAATAATATTGTAGTAATAATCTTGCTAGCACTTTAAGAGAAATAATAAATTATAATAAGTTATATAAGCAATATTGTAATAATAATCTTATTAGCACTTTAAGAGAAATAATAAGTTAATAACTAATAATAATATGTAATGGAGTAACTAATAAGTGATATAATAATAATAATAATAATAATCATTCTAGCACTTCAAGAGAATTAATAAATTAATAACTAATAAAGGAATTGATAATTGAGATTTAAGATTTGTGTTGATGAGGAAGTTGAAATATTTGAAATTACAAATTGAATTCTTGAAAGTTGAAATAGTAGAGAAATTGAGAGAATATGTTGAATAACTATGAATAAGAGAGGGGGATTTATTTATTTATTTTAAAATTAAAGTGAGGCCTATGAACCTTTTTTTGGTACTAAAATAAAAATAAAGACCAAAGAAAATAAGCAAAAAAGTTGAAAGGCAACCAAAGAGGAAACAGAGAGTCAACTTCTTATGCCATCTCGATCTGTCGCCTTGGATGAACTCCGAGCACCAACTGCCGGAGAAATCAGCTTTATAAATCACATATCCTTCATTTAAGCTACTACAAGCTCTTTAGCAAGATGACTTTCAAATCAACCATTGATGGACATTGTTGGTTCCATCTCACGAGGAGCTTGGCCAACTTCAAATATTCTGGATGAGAATCTATGGGGATCGCATCCCAATCTGATCTTTGGTTCCATCTACACTTTATCCATATCAAATTCGACTCAATGTCTTTGTTAGTGTAAATAAGGAAGTTTTAAATTGCTCTAGGTAATATTTGTTAAGCATTATATATGAATTAGAAATCTTTTTCTCTAGTCTAATATTTGATGGGTTGAATCCCACAAAATTATTAATACCACCATCTAAATTTTAGACCTTTGAATTGGACAACAAACTCAATTTTTCTTATAAGATACATGGGACTGCAAAAATCTTTTGGAGATATCCGATCTGTGACAAAAGCAAATAGGATATATCAACAAATCGAATACTCCATCCAATTTCTCATTTCATACCACTTTGGACACCTCTATGCTCTCACCAAGTGCGTGATAGTGTTAACCAACCGAAATAACTTCAGACTTGAAAAGTTTGTTATAGATATGCATCAATTGTGAACTCCTGCATGCTTCTTATTGATACTTGTATGTATGACTATTATTTAATACTTGTGAACTATGATAATCTAATTATAACTCAGCGAGTCTGGCTGCTTGATTCTTATATATTGAGTGTTACTTTTGTCGAAATTTATTATCTTCTTGGTTGCTACTGGGACTTCCTGAAAAGAAATAAACTCATAGGTACTTACAAAAACAAACGCTAGGTTAGCAAAAAAATGAGAAAGAGTATTTCCCTCCCTGAAGGAGTTTTGTACTCTTACTGATATAGTATTTCTGATTCTATTGATGGAGTTGACCTCCATTGTCACACTTCAGGAAGAAAACCATTCTCCATTAAGAATGTTAACCATCAATAAAGAGTCAGTCTCAATGATTATTTGATGAAAATGTTTATCTAAACAGTATTGTAGACCCTCTTTAATCGCAATTGCCTCAACCTTCAAGTTAGAAGAATCAGCAAACCTCACACCCTTAGCCCCTACAATATTACCATTATGATCTCTCATCGAGAAAGCAGCAGAACTAGGACCAGGATTACCCTTGGAAGCCCCATATGTGTTCCATTTTGACCATCCAGTAGAAGGAAGGGACCATCTGACAATTTTGTGATGGAAACTTGGCATGTAGTTAACAAGCTGAGCAACTATATGAGGCCAAGTTTGGGGAGTATTCAAATCCCAGTTAAATCTTAATTAATTTCCTAGAACATCTTGGCTCTAGAATAAGATCCTCCATGTAATATTGTAACTCTACTCTTCCAAAGAAACCATAGAATGAGAATCGAAATGGCATTATACACCTCTTTTAGTCTGTAATTTCCATTAGTATCCCACCAATTCTTTAAAGCCCGTCTCACCTATAGGAAAGGGCCTGCAATCCCTGCTACCCGTGTATAATACCTCCACAAACTAAAGGCCACTTCAGCTTGTAAAAATAAATGTTCAATAGTTTTTTTTTGCAGGATTTGAGCAACAAGTACAAAGTTGAGAGATAATAGGAAACAAGGTAGCCATGACTGCTGCAACAAGTACTTTAGCCGTCCAAACTCTCCACCCAAAGAAAAAGATCTTGATCTTGAAAGACAAACCTTTTATCCAAATATGTTTAAAAGAGTATTCTTGTGCATACATATTTCTTATAAGTTCCCAGGCACTCTTCACAGTAACTAGTTTGTAACCACCAAAGTTTATCAATTTGATTAGACTGCCTCACATGATCTATCCAAAGACTAACATTTTCAACAACATCGGGAGGTTGAAGATCAAGCATAGTGTCATAATCCTAACCATCTTCACTCAAGAAAGCACCAATGTCTGTCAAGGGATGACAACTTTGTACTTCAGATTGGTGAAGAAATATAGGACCAAGCTTGGGCCAATTATCATGTACCTCCTATACATTTCCACCATAGATTTTGTTCTACTATCTCCCTCTTAATAAGCACGTATTTCCACACCTGAGAACCACCCTTCCACTGGACAAGAGTTGGAATTTGTTTCTTACAATAGTTGTTCTAAAATAAATTGGACTAGAAGGATCTTTGTGTTTTGAATCTCCACCAAAGCTTCACATACATAGCCTGAGAAACATCAAACAATGACCTAAACCCTAAACCTCTTTCTATCTTTGGGAGACATGCATTATCCCAAGAAGCCCAATGCTTGCCCCTGCCAGAATCCTTGTTTCCCCAAAAGAATTTGGCAATGATTTTATGAAGTTCCCCAATGACACATTTAGGGGGTACTATTGCAGATAAAATATGTATAGAGATACTTTGAAGAACATTGTTGACCAACACCTCCTTACCTCCATAGGATATAATATTACCTTTCCAAGATTGAAGCTTATTTTTTACCATTCTGATAAGATATGCATAATGTTCTTTTCTTTTCCTTGTATGAGAAACTGGACAACCTAGATATTTATAGGAAATTGACATCTGGGAAAATTTATTTATAGATAAATGGGGAGGTTTGTTTTAGGAAATTTTTATAAAAACAGAAAATCAGATTTAAATTTTTTTAACCCATTAGCAGGCACCACATAATTCAAAATAATTGTATAAGATCTGATTTTTAAAATCAGATTCACTAGAAAATCATCCTCCCCTTCAATCTTGGGCTGACTTGATTTGGGTTACTATTGCTTTGGGTCAATTTGGGTCAATCAGACCCGACTGTCGCCCTATGTTTGAATGATATAAATGATATCAAACTGCAAAAAAGTTAAAAGTAAGACGAAAGATTAGAATTTCCAATTTGTCTAAGAACTCTTGGGTTTGTTTTTAAGGTATGTTAAATTTTCAGCTTCTATTTCTTTTTGGGGCCACCAATTACTTTTGTGAATTAATCTATGTGTGACATGTATGTTTCTGTGTGTTTCAATATGAAATGATTTTTTAGTGCTTTATAATTTTTTTAGTTTTATTTCCTTTTTATAAGATATCTTCATATTTTATATGTAAGTGATCTGAATAAAATATTTTCTCGTATTCAAATTTTAAGAAGTCAAGAAATCTCGTTCCTCGTTTCTATGTGTGCTTCTATAAGAATATTTTAAAACTTATTTATGAGTAGATTCTACTACTTTAGTTCTCTTTGTTTTTGAGCATTTTATTTTTTGAAATATATAAAATTGAATGTTATGTACTTATGGCATCCTTAATGTGTGGAAATTTTCTATTTGAAACTTTAGAGAAATGACGAAACAAAAGTGAATCTAGAATTCTTAATGAGTTTGGGATAATTGCTTTTTTTAATCCTTTACAAAATTCTTTTTAGTTTTATAGACTTTCTATAATTTAGAGTCTGTTTGACATTCCTGCTCAAAACTGCTTATTTTTAGAAGCTCTTTTAAACAAGTTGTGTCTGGCTAATTCATTTGAAAATTGTTTTTGACAAGTAAATTGTGTTTGGCTAATCCTTTTCAAAAGTTCTTTTGAGAGTCAAATTACAAAGAAAGATGAGTATTAATATGCTTTTAGTATTAAGATTATTTTATAGATAGAAATCATTTAAGATGTCTATTATTAAAAAATTAATAATTTTTTTATTTTTATTCAAATAAAATTTACATATTCAAATTTTAAATCAATATTATAATTTTTTCGAGAGGGCTAAAATCTTTTATGTTAATTTTTTCTTTTTTCTAATCTTGCAATATTTCTGTTGTTACGTTTTTTCTAATTCTTAAAATAATACGTAAAATCATATATAAAATATAAAATAATAATAATATAATTATAAAATAAAATAAAACTTTATACTATTAAAACAAAAATAAAAATTCTTATATGAAACTTAACCAAACTTATTAGATATGCTAATTAATTAATAAGAAATATATTGGTAAATATGTATATATAGAAGAGATATTTTCACCTTGAAAAAATATTTTTTTTCTTTTTTCATTTACTTTTTCCTATTTTAAGATGCAGAAATTTCTAACTTCTTTCCAACAATAGAAAAATCACTTCAGCTTTCATTTAAAAGCAGTTTTATTGGTTTGCCGAACACTTAATTGTTTTCTCAAAATAAGTTTTTCTGGCCTCGCAACAACAATAACAAAAAGGCGCTAAGAGATCATTAGTTTAAAATATAAAAGATCATCATTGTTATATATAAGAAATCTCAAAAAAAATATTTTCTTCTATTACAATTGTAAAAAGGGCAAGAGACCTCATTTCATGTAAATTCTGAATTCTTCATTAATGATTGTGGATATAAAATTCAGGGAGAAATGATTTTCTTTCCTTGCACAAATTTATTTTAGTTTAATGACCTTCTTTATAAGAGATCTTCATTTATACATGTAAGACATCTGAAAAGAGCGTCATTTTAAAAAATGGCAAAAACGCAATACAACTCATTTCCATCCAAGGGAATCTTGTACAACTGTCATAAAAGTATGGTCACTCGTTGATCAAAAACATGTTTATTAGGGAAACATATTCTTTAATAGTGTCTCCACTTTAATTTATATGGCATAACTTGAACTTCTAGTGTAAAATCTACGTTGTGATAGTAAATTCAGATATAGAACATTTTTTATTTTTAATATGAAATTATATAATTCGCAATAATTGACAATTCAAAATATTTGAAAGTTGTATGAAAAATTTGCGGTGAAACTCTATTGACTCTTGGAACTCAAAAAATGCCACATAAACTAAGGCTGAGAGAATTATTTTTTCATTTCCCTTTTTACCGTATGATATGGAATTTTAGAGTCGGAAATTTGGATTTTTTCGTTTAGTTTCCTTAAAATTTTTGGTACGTCAAAAAGAGAAAACAATTTAAATAAAGAGACTACAAAAATAAAGAATTTCTTATCATTAACAAACTGTATATTCATATCTAGTTTGATGAAATTTTTATGCCTTTTTGTTTGTTCTCTTTCATGAAACAACGTCCTCCAAATATGAGCTTCACGAAAATGAGGCAATCAAGTAATCCTTAAAAATTGCAAGAGTCATAAAATCCACCAACCTAGTGGGATAATATTTTGTTGCCTTGCCTCATGTTATATGTTTTTAGATGAAGAACAATGGTGACACATACTCGTCAACTGATGAGGAGAAAAATCTCCAAGGAGAGAACTCCAAGAGACATAAAAGAATGTGTAAAGAAATTATCATCAAAGATGGAAAGACCAAGGTTTTTTCAAAGAGGAGGTCGTCCAAAGAGAGTAAAGATACAAAGCCGCTCCACGAAAATGTAAAGAAGTACAAGGAAGTTACACAACAAAAATGGAGGTGGGGAGTAGAGATTCGAGATGGAAGAAAGAATGCTTGATGTCGGTTAGGAACTTTTGACACTAGTGTAGAAGCTATTTTGGCTTATGGAAAGGCGACCATTAAATGAAGAGTTGTTAATTATTTGACAATTATTCTTGAGCCACCACCATAAGAAATCAATTCCATTAAGATCGTGCCTGTTGGATGGAAGCACAATTACAATTGCACCCTTGTTCACCATTTAATCAAGTGCAATTATGCTACCCTTTGATAGGCACAATATTAATGGATTTGATTTCTTATGGTGGTGGCTCAAGAATGTTTGTCAAATAATTAGCAACTCTTATTTTAATGGTCGCCTTTTCATAAGAAAAAATAGCTTCTACAGTAGTGTCAAAAGTTCCTTACCAACATCGAGCATTCTTTCTTCCATCTAGAATCTTTTTCCCCATCTCCATTTTCGCCTTGTAACTTCCTTGTACATCTTTACATTTTCTTGGAGTAGCTTTCCATCTTTCTTCTCTTTGGACAACATCCTCTTTGAAAAGACCATGGTCTTTCTATTTTTGATGATAATGTCTTTACACATTCTTCACATCTCTTAGAGTTCTCTCCTAGAAGATTTTCCTCCTCATCACTTGACGAGTCTGTGTTGTCACTGTTTTTCATGTAAGTGCGTACAACACGAGGCAAGAAAACACAAAAATATCCCACTAGGTTGGTGCATTTCATGACTCTTGTAATTTGTGAGGGTTTTTCGGTTGCCTCATTTTCGTGAAGCTCATATTTGGAGGACATTGTTTCATGAAAGAGAACAAATAAAAAATTACAAAAACTTCATCAAACTAGACATGAATATACATATATTCATTATTTTGGTAGTCTGTTTATTTAAAAAAAATTCTCTTTTTGACTAACCACAAATTTTAAGAAACAAATCTAAAAAATTACAAATTGCCGTATCTAAAATCTATATCATATGGACAAAAAGGAAATAAAAAAATATTTTCTTAGCCATTTCCATTTGAATCTAAAATTGGTCCGTCTCTGTTTTGAGTGATTTTAGTGTCTCCACGACCGTATTGACATTGTGATCCTATTTTTGATAGCATGGCAACGTTCAGAGGTCGTTCAGAAGGGAAAAGCTCCAGCCTTATGATTTGGAGCATGCCTGATCTCCCTAGAGGTAGGCTAGGACTTCCTTTCTAATTAGACTGAGCATGAATGTGTAAATTCATGACGATTAGTGTGAATTGGGGGCAGGTACCTAGTTATTTCTGCTTTTATTCTTAGAAACCATGACTTAGGGTTGATTACTACTATTTTCGAGGGTAGTACCATGTTGGTAGAGGGTTGTATGTGTGTTGTTGCATGCTATGTGATTTACTTATTTTGCTACGAAGCAAGTTTGGCCTTCGTCTAGGATAGACTAGTTTTACCTTAGACTTATGAACCTTGTGAATTTTGTATGTCTCCGACGCTGCTCAGACGGACTAGGTCCTTGTAGAATGGAATAACAGGGTCTGATAGTATGATTTTTAGTTTAGGCATTTACGCAGTTTGTTAGATCTTTTATCCTCACTCTTCTTATTTCTGTGCTTTGAGGTATTACTGGAGTGTGGTACTATCACATCAATTGGAGATTGAGTTGTACTAGGCTGGCATCCTTCTATTGATACCTTGGGGTGGACGATGTTCCACGATGACTTCACTTGACATTGGGATTCAACTTGGAATTGACACACCATTGGCACTCTTGTTAGTTGGGTTATGAGTTGGTTGGTTACGATGATTATTTCCCATTCTAGGCCAATATATTATCATTTGAGTAGGTTATTCCTAGTTTGAGGCTGAGGCTGTTATTTCCAAATTGTGATGCTTTGGGTTGGAGGCCCAGATGTTATCACTTTGGGTTTGAGGCGCAATTGACTTTTATTGGACTTGGGTTGGGAGCCCCAACTAATGTTCTAGGATTCAGATCTAGGTTACTCTTCTTTCATGTAGACGTAGCTATTCTTTGTACCTGCCAAGCTTATGGGGCCCATTCAGCTTTTATTTACACCTACACATGAGTGTACCTACACCTAATTAACAATTCAAAATATTTGAAAGTTGTATGAACATGTTGCGGTGAAACTCTATTGACTCTTGGAATTCAAAAAATGCCACATAAATTGAGGCTGGGAGGATTATTTTTTCATTTTTTTTTCCATATGATATGGAATTTTAGAGTTGGAAATTTGTATTTTGTTAGTTTAATTTCTTAAAATTTCTGGTAAGTCAAAAGGAGAACAATTTAAATAAAGAGACTACAAAAACAAAAATCTTATCATTAACAAAGTGAATATTCATATCTGGGTTGATGAATTTTTTATGTTTTTTTGTTTGTTCTCTTTCTTGAAACAACTTCCTCCAAATATGAGCTTCAAGACAATGAGACAATTGGGAAATCCTCAAAAGTTGCAAGTGTCATAAAATCCACCAACCTAGTGGGCTAATATTTTGTTGTCTTGCCTCGTGTTGTATGTATTTACATGAAGAACAATGATGACACAGTCTCGTCTAGTGATGAGGAGAAAAATCTCCAAGGAGAGAACTCCAAGAAACATAAATGAATGTGTAAAGAAATTATCATCGAAGATGGAAAGACTAAGGTCTTTCCGAAGAGGATGTCGTCCAAAGAGAATAAAGATACAAAGTTGCTCCAAGAAAATGTAAAGAAGTACAGGGAAGTTATAAGACAAATGGAGGTGGGGAGTAGAGATTTGAGATGGAAGAAAGAATGCTCGATGTTGGTTAGGAATGCTTGACACTATTGTAAAATCTATTTTGGTTTATGAAAAGGTGACCATTAAATTAAGAGTTTCTAATTATTTGATAAATATTCTTGAGCCACCACCATAAGAAATCAAATCCATTAATTAAGATCATGCCTGTCAGATGGTAGCACAATTACAATTGCACATTTGTTCACCTTTTAATCAAGTGCAATAACAAACATGATCTTGATGGACTTGATTTCTTATGGTGGTGGGTCAAGAATGTTTGTCAAATAATTAGCAACTCTTATTTTAATGGTCAACTTTTCATAAGCAAAAATAGCTTCTACAATAGTGTCAAAAGTTCCTTACGAACATCGAGCATTCTTTCTTCCATCTCGAATCTTAATCCCCACCTTCATTTTCGGCGTGTAACTTCCTTGTACCTATTTGTATTTTCTTGGAGTAGATTTGTATCTTTCTTCTCTTTTGATGACATCCTCTTTAAAAGACTATGGTATTTCTATTTTTGATGATAATTTCTCTACACTTTCTTTTATATCTCTTGGAGTTCTCTCCTAGGAGATTTTCCTCTTCATCACTTGATGAGTCTGTGTCTTCATTGTTCTTCATGTAAATACGTACAACACGAGAGAAGGTAACAAAATAATAGCCCACTAGGTTGGTCAATTTCATGACTCTTGCAATTTATGAGGGTTTTTCGATTGCCTCGTTTTCGTCAAGCTCATATTTGGAGGACATTGTTTCATGAAAGAGAACAAATAAAAAGGCATAAAAATTCCGTCAAACCAGACATGAATATACACTTCGTTAATGATAAGATATTGTTTATTTTGGTAGTCTCTTTATTTAATTTTTTTTGTCCTTTTGACTTATCACAATTTTAAGAAACTAAACTAAAAATATCCAAATTGCCGACTCTAAAATACCATATCATATGGACAAAAAGGAAATGAAAAATTAAATTCTCAGCCTTAATTTATGTGGCATTTTTTTAATTCCAAGAGTCAACAGAATTTTCACCGCGACTTTTTCATACAACTTTTAAATATTTTGAATTGTCAATTATTGTGACTTATAGTACTTCTAACAAAAGTTCCAAATATATAATTTTATTTTAAAAACCGAAAATGTTCTATATTTGAATTTACTATCACAATGTAAAAGTTCGACTCTTGAAGTTCGAGTTATGCTATATAAATTGAAATAGACACACGATTAAAGAATATGTTTCCTCAATAAACATGTTTTGTTATCAAAGGCTGAATATACTTTTATGAAAATTGTACTAAATTCCCTAGAATGGAAATGAGTTGTATTGCCTTTTTGCCATTTTTTTTAAAACGGCGGGCTTTTCAGATTTCTGACATGTAGAAATGAAAATCTCTTATAAGGAAGGTCATTCAACTAAAAGAATTTTGTTTAACAAAAGAAAATAATTTTTCCTAAATTTAATATCCACAAACACTAATGAAGAATTTCAGAATTTACATGAAATAAGATCTTTTGCCCTTTTAACAACTTGAACCGAAGAAAATCACTTTTTGTCACAATCCGAGTCTACACCCTGGACATGGCCGGCACTCGAGAACCATTTATGGTCCCCAAACGAACCCTCATCCTGGATGACTACAAGCAGAAGACTAACTCAAGAATACAAAAGCTTAAAACTGAATTTAAAATTTATAAAACTCAAATAATTAACTCAGAATATATTAGTATATTCAACTAGCCCGAAATAGGCAACTCAAGTCTTTAAAACATTTAAACAAAATCAATGAAACAGACTTCTCAAATTCTACTGTCTATCTATGAAGCATCTAAATGACAAAGATGGAAGTCGGGACAAGACCCACGACATCCTAAACAAACTAAAAAGTAAATGGAATCCTTCGGAAGCAAGGAGGCTCACCAAAGCTAATTTGAATTGCAAGTGGTATCAACGAACCGCCTGTTGATGACCCTAGTTACTTGTATCTGCATCATGAAATAATTCAGGCCAAATGGCATAAGTACATTGAATGTATGAGAATGCAAGGGGAAATCTAAAGCATAACATAAGCTTGAACTGAAATCGAATGAAACATACTTACCTTGTCTCAAACTCACTTAACTCAAGGATACTCAAAGGTACTCAAACTTACTAAACTCAGAAGTACTCAAGGATAAGATACTCAACTCAACAATAAGGTACTCAACTCAATGAAACAGGGCTCAACTCAACAATAAAGTACACAACTTAGTGAAACATAGTTCAACTCAAGATACTTAACTCACGATACTCAACAATAAAGTACTCAACTCAGTGAAACATAGTTCAACTCAAGTTACTTAACTCAAGATACTCAACTCAAGATACTCAAGGATAAGTCAACAATAAAAGATACAATTTATAGAAAGCTTTTAAAACAATAGATAGCTACTCAATTGTATGTAAAAATTAAATAATAACTCAATTTTATGTAAAAATACAATAAGAACTCTTATTTGTACGTAAAAATATAATAATAACTCTTATTTGGGAGATTCTCTAACCGACAACCATCACTATGAGCTATGTGATGATGCAACGTCTCACCCACGCTGCTAGAATTGTCCTATATCATTTCGGAAGATAGAACTCCTCAACTAAGTGGATCCACTAAGCTATGCTTAAAAAGCATTAAGGAATCATCTAAAAGGTATGACATTTTACCCATGTTTGCAAAATGGTTTATGAGGATTTTGAGTTGTCTGAACTCATCCCCATATCGGTGTTCAATACTACTCACAATAATATATAATCATGCTCATATGTTTAAAAAAACATAACTATTCCTCTGGTTTGAGATAAATGTTCAAACTACCCTCTTTAAAAGAGGTAATTACTCATGAATATGAACTCATAACTCATTTAGAAATCTCAGTTTCTCTTTTATTAATGTAAAAATCGATACCTCTAGAATACATAGTCCCCATTATACTCTTACTCAACTCATACTTGAAAACTCTTTCTAAAAAAAAAACATATCAAAATCATATTATAATATGATTAGTGATGACTAGGGAAGTCATACTGCATAAACATTGGTGGTATATCTAGATACTATACTGCTCATACATTGATGGCATACTCGATTGTCATACTAATCATATTTTAGAAAACTCTTTTCTAAAAAGTCATCTTTACTTTCTCAAAACTCAGTTTAAGAACTCAAGTGTTGGCTTTAAGAAACTTCTCAAAATTCACAACTCAACTCATAGAGTTTATATGGAATTATTGGCATGACAACTCAACTCAGGGATCTTAATAGCAACATGGAACTCAGTACTCAAAACTCAAGAACTCAAGGACTCAAGAACTCGGAACTCATAACTCAATAATATTACTCCTCTCAAGGATACTAAATTATGGAGTCCATGAGAAATTATGGGCATGAACGACTCGACTCAAAATTACAATGTAGATTCATGAATACACTATTCTCATTTACTCAAGTCTTAAAACAAGTTATAAATAATTGTAAAAAAACTCCTCGAAATGACTCAAAGGGACTCTCTCAAACTTTACCGTTACTCTACCTTGAATTTTGAATTATGAATTCAAGGATCATGATTAGGATATATAGGACTTCTCAATGATTAGATGAAGTTCAGATAGTTGATAATAAGAAATAGGAGAAGACAAAAACATGGGAGCATGTGCGCGACGTGGAGGAGGGTTATTATTTTTGGTCGCGAAATAAAATTTTGGGAGAGTGGAGTCCACATCCTCTCTGCGACGTGTCCTAGTCGCAGAATTATGCCCGACTTTTCTTCCTCTTCCAAACTCGATTCAACTCCTACCCACTTCAGTTCTAAGGTCAAAATTCACGAATTTTCATTACGTACAAAAAATTCAGTGAAACCTACACAAGGAACTATCAATTTACTCATCTTATTCGAAACCCTCACCTTAAGAACTCAAAACGAAACTCCATTACCAATTAAACTTAAGAACTTCTCAAGAACTCAACAATCAATATCAAGAATGAATTCATGGGTAAAATATTGCATGATTGGCGTGAGGGTGAACAAACCCAACACTATGTAAGCTTACATACCTTAATTTGGTGAAACAAAACCCTCGATTTTCAAGAAAATTTGGCGAACGCTTGAACTCCTCCTAGTATCCTCCTCTTTGACTCCTCCCAAAACCCTAAGCGTGATTTTGAATTATAAAAACTGATCTAAGTCAGTTTAGACCACTAAAATATTACCAAAAACGTTTGAAGCTGAAGGGGTAGGGGAAAGACCAAAATACCCCTCATTAATTTGGGTCACTTTCCTTAACTGGATAGGCTGACTTCAAACGGGCATATCTCCCTCATCCAAACTTGGATTTTAGCAAAATCAACGGCGTTGGAAAGAGGATTCAATGAGTTTTCATTTGATATCTTATGGGCCACCTAACTCATATCATGTACTAAAAGTTATGGTCGTTTGAGGTTGACCCCAAAACTTAAAGGAACTTAGGAATGACTTGAATGAATTCTCATTAGTTCTTTTTGGAACTTAAGGTGCTACATATAGTGAGATTAACACTTAAGAAAATTTAAATTCCTCGGTAAAATTTTACTCACAACAAGGGATGGTTCGAGTTTTAGCTCAAAATATTTTCGGGGTGTACATTATCTCCCCCTTGGGATCTTTCGTCCTCGAATGAGGTTGGACCGGGTATGTAATGGGGTTACTCTTACTATATTCAATATTAACCCAAATCCAAAGGTTCGGGTTCTATACCTCTCAATAGAGAATCTCATCCCAAGAATATGTAACACCCCGTAGTCTAGTAGACTAAATTAGGGCTAAGTGTGAGGGCAACAAGCCAAGGAAAATGGCAAGAACCAAGGGAAAGGGCCAAGGCTGCCCACCTTCCATGAGAGCGTTGATGGCCTGTGGTGGCCACCATGGATCGTTGTGCCACTCTTAGTGGTGAGGAAGTAGCCCCCTCAAGCTGCCTAAGTTGACCTCCTCCACACGAGCCACTTCATGGCCCGTGAAGGCTTAGATGGATCGTGGGAGGGGTCGTGATGTTGCCTTAGTCTTTTAGGGGTTAAGGTAAGGTTTCCTAGACACTATTCCAAGTCCAAGAGAGGGACCACGGCTCATAGTAGTCACCACGGATCGTGGAGCCCTCCGTGCAGAGGAGGTAGTGGACCGCCAAGGAAGGGGAAAAATAGGACTTTCTGGTTTTAATTAAAATAAAGTAAAGTCATATTGCCTAAGCCTAGTACACCTATCTAAGTGATTTTAACCCTTTAAACTCATCATTCAAGACATTATTTCCAAAACCACAAAAGAAATCCCAAAGCTCCTCTCTCAAATATTTCTCTCTCTAGAACTTGAAAAAGAAGAAAAAGTTCAAGCTAGGATCAAGGTCAAGTCCCCAATCCTCAAGAATTTGTGGGCTTTGTAATCAAGGTATGATAGATTTTCATCCACGTATTCTTTCTATCCATGGAACCCCCATGATTCCCTAATTTAAAGGATGAAATTTCCCAATTTGAGTTAGGGTTTCTTCCAATGTTGTGGGTATTGATGAATGTTGATCCAATTAAGTGGATTGTGATTGTTTATGGTTGAATTGAGTAGATTCAATGATATTAGTATGAATTTACATGTACCCATGCCTAACCCATGTCTAGAAAGATTAAATTGATGTAAGTGGGTTTTATGCCATGAAAGGGGAAATTGTTATCCTCATGAACTCACTTATGTATGAATATGATATGATGTGAAAGGTTTGTCACATATAGTGATTCTAAGGTTGGAAAACTAGTCTCACCTAATGAATCTAGGAGCTATAGTATGAGTTATGTTAGATTGAGTGTCAAGACATTCTTCCAAAAATATGAACTTAAGTCAAGACTTAAAATGAACTCCATGAGAACTATGCTTAGCACCGAGTGGATATGGATATGAGATGGAAGCTCTTCCGTTAGTTGAGGTCGGGTTTCTAAAAGAAGTCTCATGAGATGGAAGTGATACACTCAAATTACACCTCCCTAAAGAAGCATAAGCGATTGTTATCAAGTAAAGAACCCAACTTGTAGGTTGGGGTCGTCCCACGAGTAATATGGTTTAGACTTAACTTTAACCAACAATTATATTAATTTAGTCAATGTATTTCTGAAAACAAGTAATAAAAGGGGGGGATTTGTGAAACAAATTCAACAATTTATGTAAGTAATCAATGAGCAAGATTCAAACTTTAGTTGTTATCAAGATGAGAAAGTAACTAGGGTATACGTGTTCCCCATAAGCTCATAGCGCAGTAATCCTAGTAATAGCAATCCTTTCCTTGTGTATTACATGCAAAATGATAAGTTAGGTATCTCTAAATCCTTGGTCCGACATCTAGAGAATTTCTTCCCGCACTTTGGTCCGGCTACGTGTGTATAATTTACTAACCCTTACCTTTACCTCATATTAGACACCACATCGATGTATGGCTTAGTTTTCACCCTCGCACAAATCGACATTAGACTATTAGATAGTATCACACTAAATCTATGTTGATAATTGTTTTCTTGTTAATTACCTCCTTGGTCCGGCAAGTAGTAACAAGGCAAGTTCTAACGCGTACACTAGTTAAAAAGACTTCTAAATGAAAGAATTATCAATGCATGCAACAAAACTATTCAAGAATTGCTTAGTTACTATCCATACTTTGCTAATCGCTCATGGTTCCCACAACCCTAGTTGTGGATTTAGTTACCCATAGTAGCAAGAACACAATTCATATTTTTAGAAGAAGAAATCATGAACTTATGGAATGAGATTGAAAAATCCAGAATTTCAACTTGAATTTCCAAACCAAAATCTTCAAAACAAACTTAGGAAATTAAGAATTGCTAAAGTTGCAAGTTAATCTCCAAAGCCAAAAACTTAGAACTAAAATAATAAAGTCTAACCCCAAAAACGAGGTTTACATGCCCTATATATAGAAAAATAAGTCTTAACTAAAAAGGAAACGAAATAAGGAAATAGTGTTTCAGGACGCGGTTTCGATCGACGATACTGACCTACAGACCGTGGATTGATCTACGGTTCGTAGGTCCCTTCCGTTACTCAAGACTTGGGCAAATTTATAACTTCAAAATCTTCAAATCTCTGAACCAAATGACGGAGCACCAGTACGGACCATGGATTGATCTACGGTCCATGGATCCTCCTCCATAGCTCCATACTTAGAATCTTGAAAATTAGGTACTGGAACCCCTCTCTAAATCATTTGATGGATCAACAGTATGGTCCTTAGATCAATCTACGGTCCGTCGATTGCAACCGTGGTTCCACACTTGGTCAAGAATTCCCTGATTTTCCTTCAAGCCTTGCCTGCCCATCTACGACACCCATCTACAGAGCGTGAATGGACCTACGGTCCGTGGATGATGAACGGTAAAGTACCATCTCTCCCCAAGAATACATACCTCAAATATGATGGTAGAGCCTTAAGCTCCAAATTTGGTGCCTCATCAACAGACGGTCTAGCAGGTGGAGAGTCGTGATTCTTTATGTCTAACTCCAATCTCTTTGGTTTTGACCAGAATTCAAACCTATCAAGTGTGGCGACCAATTCATCATAGTATTCAATACCATGACCATCAAAGTTTATCATTACCACTGCTAGTGCATCAACACCCAACGTCTCTTCAATAAACACCTCAGAACCACTCTCTACATTATGTGTCACCATAGATATCGATTTGAGCTCACTACTCTGCTTCATGGACCTAGAGATATTGAAAGTTGCCTCTTTCTTGTTCAATCGGAACTTTATCTGCCCTTTCTCTATATCAACCAAAGCGCTCCCAGTGGCTACGAATGGTCTCCCAAGGATAATGGGGACCTTAAAATCAACATCACAATCAAGTATCAAAAAATCCACCGGAAAGATAAAAGATTCCACTTATACTAGTACATCTTGGAGCACACAATGGGCTTTTTCACAGTTCTATCGGCCATAAGAAGTCGCATCGCAGTTGGTTTTGGATCCCCTAAACCCAACTTCTTGTAAATAGACAATGACATTAGATTGATGCTAGCACCCAGATCGCACAACGCCTTTGCAAAATGTAGCAACCCAATGGTACAAGGAATAGTGAAAGCACCAGGATCCTCCTTCTTCTGCAAAAGAGACCTTGTAGCATTAGCACTACAATGTTGCAACTTATCATCATCTTCAAAACTCACGGCCCGCTTTTTAGTTACCAAGTCCTTCATAAACTTCGCATACCCAGACATTTTCTCCAAAGCTTCTATCAACGGCACATTGATGGAAAGCTGCTTCAACATACTAAAAACCTGCGGTATTTGCCTTCTTCAGTCTTCTTCACTAACCTCTGTGGGAAAGGAGGTGGAGGTCTAGGCATGGGGACAACTTTCTGAGTTATTTCTGCTTCCTTCTCTGTTTCATTCTCGGGCGCTTCATTTACCTCAATCACATCATCATCTTTCCTAACATCAACTTCAACCCAAATAGCATCGGTGGATTAATGGTTTGCTTACCCCTTCGAGTAGTGACTGGCATACAATGCCTATCATTCTTTGGGGTTTGGATGGTGTTGCTAGGAAGTGTGCCAGGTTGACGTGGATTTACTGTAGTTGACAACTGAGTCATCTGCTGCTCAAGATGCTTAATTGACACTGCCTGGGCATCAACTTTTTGACCAATACCAGACAAGTCATTTCTCATCTCCTTCACATTCTCATCAGTTGCATCAAACCTCCTCATCATCTTCTATATCATATTACTCAATAGTGACATATTACCTCCAGCTTCCCTATTACAAGTTTCCCGATTTTGAGGAGGGACATAAGGCCCAACCCGATCATTTATATTGCCATAGTTGTTCTGGTTGTAATTGTTGTCGCGATTGTTGTTCCCATCCCGAACATATTGACCCTCTTGATTGTACTTGCCATATTTCCGACCTTGGTTTCCTTGACCTTGGCGCCAATTATCCGTATTGGAACCTTAGGCATTTGCTCGAAAACCCCCTGTCTGATCATTCACCGCGTAAGTATCCTCTTCATAGTAACACTCCTTAACTGGTGGTGGATTCCTAGTCAAATAATTCACAACATTTACCTTCTCGACAACTCCGCTCACATGCTTCAACACCAATCCTAGTTTGGTCCTCATCTGAGCCATCTCATCACGAATTCCATCTTCAGATTGATTGTTTGTAGCTTGAATGGAAAATGTGTTCCCCAGTATCCGACCTTCTAGTGCTCCAAGATTTATTGTTTCGAGAGATCTTCTCCAGTTTCTCCGCAATCTGCTCAAAAGTACACTCACCATACGAACCTCTAGCTATAGTATCAAGCACTGCCTTACTGTGGTCATCCTGACCTTAGTAGAAATACTCCTTTAGCTACTCATCATCAATATGGTGATTCGGAACACCCCTTATGAAAGCAGTGAACCTGTCCCAAGAACTACTTACAGACTCTCCAGGTAGTGCTACAAAATTGTTGAATTTATCTTTGTGGTTCAGCTTCTTAGACACTGGAAAAAATCTTGCTAGGAACACATCAGTCAATTGGTCCCATGTATAGATTGAGTTATACGAAAGCTCATTAAACCACACAGCAACATCATTGGTCAATGATAGAGGAAATACTCACAATCCAATGACATCGATGTCCATGTGCGGTCGACCCACACAACTTTTGCAAACACTCCTTAGCTTGGTTACGTGCGCATCTGGATCCTCCAATGCCAAACCCACAAACAAGCCCTCGCAATAAACATCTGCATCAAACTGCTAGTCACCACAAATGTATACCCCGGAGGTAGGAAAAATTTTTTGTCAAGCTCAGGAGCATTAAAGTTGGCCCTATAGTTATCACGCAGTCTTGGTCCTGGTGGATCCTGTATCCTCACTGCATCTTTCAGTAAATTCTCAACTTGAACCTGATTATTCTCATCTCTAACCCTAGGAGGCTGCAACCCAACACCATCACCAAACTCTCCTAGGATAGGATTAACTGGAATTCCTTGATTATTCATTCTCCGCAAAGTTCAGTTTAGTTCTGGATGGTAAGGAGTAGGTGGTTCACCTTGGCTCCGTGTACTTGGCATACATTGGAGTAGGAATCTGAGAGAAACAAAAACAATAGAAAAAGTAAAATAAGGAAATATTTTTCTAAAGTTCATTAATGTAGTTAAATTTAATCTAAAAGCCAAATTCCTCGGTAGCAGCGCCAAAATTTGATACGCTCAAATTACACCTCCCTAAAGAAGCATAAGTGATCGTTATAAAGTAAAGAACCCAACTTGTAAGTTGGGGTCGATCCCACGAGGAATATGGTTTAGACTTCACTTTAACCAACAATTATATTCGTTTAGTCAATGTATTTCCGAAAACAAGTAATAAAAGGGGGCGATTTGTGAAACAAATTCAAGAAATTTATGTAAGTAATCAATGAGCAAGATTCAAACTTTAATTGTTATCAAGATGAGAAAGTAACTAGGGTATACGAGTTCCCCATAAGCTCATAACGCGCCAATCCTACTAATAGCAATCCTTTCCTAGTGTATTACATGCAAAGTGATAAGTTAGGTATCTCTAAATCCTTGGTTCGGCATCTAGAGAATTTCACCGCGCACCTTGGTCCGGCTATGTGTGTATAATTTACTAACCCTTACCTTTACCTCATATTAGACATCATATTGATGTATGGCTTAGTTTTCACCCTCGCACCAATCGACATTAGACTATTAGATAGTATCACACTAAATCTATGTTGATAATTCTTTACTTGTTAATTACCTCCTTAGTCCAGCAAGTAGTAACAAGGCAAGTTCTAACGTGTGCACTCGTTAAAATGACTTCTAAATGAAAGAATTGTCAATGCATGCAACAACACTATTCAAGAATTGCTTAGTTACTATTCATACTTTGTTAATCGCTCATGGTTCCCACAACCCTAGTTGTGAATTTAGTTACCCATAGTAGGAAGAACACAATTCATATGTTTAGAAGAATAAATCATGAACTTACGTATTAAGAATGATAAACCCAGAATTTCAACTTGAATTTCCAAACCAAAATCTTCAAAATAAACTTAGGAAATCAAGAATTTCTAAAGTTGCAAGTTAATCTCTAAAGCCAAAAACTTAGAACTAAATTAATAAAGTCTAACCCCCAAAAACAAGGTTTACATGCCCTATATATATAGAAAAATAAGTCCTAACTAAAAAGGAAAGGAAATAAGGAAATAGTGTTTCAGGATGCGGTTTTGATCGACGATACTAACCTATAGACCATGGATTGATCTACGGTCCTTAGGTCCCTTCCGTGACTCAGGACTTGGGCAAATTTCTAACTTCAAAAAATCTTCAAATCTCTGAACCAAACGATAGAGCACCAGTACGGACCGTGGATTGATCTACGGTCCGTGGATCCTCCTCCATAGTTCCATACTTAGAATCTTTAAAATCAGGTACTGAACCCCTCTCTGAATCATTTGATGGATAAGCAGTATGGTCCGTAGATCAATCTATGGTCCGTCAATTGCAACCGTGGTTCCACACTTGGTCAAGAATTCCTTGATTTTCCTTCAAGCATTGCCTGCCCATCTACGACACCCATCTACAGAGCGTGAATGGACCTACGGTCCGTGGATCACCTTCGTAGATGCCCTTTTCTGCACATCCTTCAACTGCGTCTCTCAGTTTCTACGTCTGAACATATTTCCTGCAAACATGAGAAAAATACATAAAAATGAATACAAAATGACCCTAAACACACACAACTCTTAAGTGAAATGTATTAGATATACCATAAACTCACGGTATATTAGGAAGCTCTTCCGTTAGTAGAGGTTGAGTTCCTAGTAGCAATCTCCTTATCCCATATCTATGTGCGCACATACCTTGCTTAGCTATTGAATCCACCTAAGCTAAGAGTATGGTCCTACCTTAGGCAAGTAGTACAACCCTTTTTCGGTGTGGGGTAGACATCGGATTCCATTGTTAGCTCACATGGTGTATGTCGGTTAAGGACAATTCCCATAATCAGAATATAAATTCTGAACTATGGTTACTTAAGAAGCTTTACTTAGTGTGAGTGAGAGTATAAGATTTTATTCATGCATTGCACAAGTATGCTTTGAGGGTATTGATGTTCGACGTAATCAACTGACACTATTTTGGTTCAAGTGCCAAACAATCGCGTGTAGTGATATAACCTAACCAAGGGTTGGGATCGTTCCCATAGGGAGTGGTTTTAAGAATTAATAGAAAATTAAAATCTAGTTCTAACTAGTCGTAGCTAAAGAGATTAAGAATAAAAGACATTGTAAATTAAAAAGGGGGACACAAAAGTGTCAAATATAAATTTGGGGTTTTGTCACAAGTACAGTAAAAACAACAAAAACAACAAGGAAATCAAGTATGAGGAAGAGTTCTTGGGGTGTGACCACAATACAAGTTGAGATTAATAGTTGGGTACATGCTCTCGATAAGAAATTTGTAAGATAATAGTGACTAGGCTAAGCTTTAGATGGAAATAAGTTCCCTTTCCGGTAACTTACCCCGTTTCAAATGTGTTCCTCTCGGACACCCATTTTCTGCATGAAGACTAGCATACACCTTACCCCATTCACTCTCTCGAGCTGAGTGTTAGGATATGGGACTAGGGCTCACCCTCTCGGGCTGAACCTCATGTCGACCCACTCCTTAGGCCATCAATCTAGTGTTGTTGGTTTCGTGACCTCCCTCTCGAGCAAGCCGAAAACACATGGGTGGCTTTGTATTTGCAACTACAAACCCATTAAATTAAACCACAACTACTAGGTGAAATCACCATTAAAATACATATAACCTATCAGCAAGCAAGTCCCAAAAATAATATCAACACATATTTGCTAAATCACACCCAAGAATGGGGGGTTTTAGCCACATATCAAGAAATAACAAAATACACCTAAAATGATAGTCAAATCAAATGGGTATAAGAAATTAAACCTTAATTTAATCAAATGAAGAAGAATAGAGAAGACCTACTTCGAACTTGGGAAAGATGAACTCCTTTCTTCAAGTCTCCCAAAAACCCTCTCCAAACATGAGAGTAAAGTAAAAAGTACCAAAATTATATTCTGTAATGATAAAGTCTGATATTCTCCAAAAAAACATACATAGCTATAACTCTCAATAAGTATTTGTAGTTTTTAGAACTCCATGCTGCGGCGGATAATTCGGCGACATTAGTCGAAATCGCCGATTAACTCGGCGATTCGCCCTGTGGTGTAGTTCATCGCCGTCTTGCACCATCCTTCAGCATCGTCGTGCTCTGGGTCATTGGGCGACATAGTACTGCTTTGCAAAACTCCTCGGCGTTGCACTGACTGCTCCCTTTTTTCGCCGATTTGATCCTCTCCTTCAAGGTTCAGCACACTGGAACAAAAGGCGCAGTGAGACCCTTTGGCGATTCACCCAGTGGACTCGGCGATCCTCAAGCCTTCATTTTCTCGTTCTTTTCAGCCTTTTCGTTCCTTTTTGCGAAGTAGTGTCCATGCTTTCCTTCAATCTTCAAATACCCAAAACTTAAGGGTTTTCATCATATATTGAGATAAAATAGGCATTTGAGGACACAATTTCTATTAAAATATTGCCCTAAATGAGTCCAATTTGTGGACTCATCAACACCCCCAACTTAAACTTTTGCTTGTCCTCAAGCAAACTCAAGTTCAACTGTTCAAACATAGTGTCTCAAATAGTGTTGCACAAGACTCAATCATGAATGTACACAACAAAGCTTGAAATTACTGATGCAAAGATCAATTGTGTACTCAAAGATTCAAATTGTGACACACCATTATCAAAGGTTCTCATGCTCGCAATACTTGCTACTTGTGCAATTTCAAGCTTAACAAAAAGTAACTAAATGCCCTCACATGAAGAATGATTCCATATTCACACATAGAGGTTAATCAATTTAAGATCAGGAATCAAATGCAACGCTCACACTCAAAAAGAGGAACATAATGCATGATTTCACCCATAGGTTTGTCCTTATTTTCCAATCGACTTTCGGTTTGGCTTACTAAAGATCAAAAAGTTCTTTTCAAGGCTTGTAATGGGGCTAAGTGCATAGGTATGGTCATTTAGGTTCAGTGACTTCTTCATCCTCATGTAATATGGTGTTCTCAAAACGTCCTTTTCCTTGTCACTTTTTCTTACAGTTTCTAAGTCATCCTTTCATTCATTCTCCATGTATTGCTTGGAAACCCAATTCCTTTTGCACTTATATTCCAATATATATATATATATTTATTTATTTATTTATTTTATTTTTTTATTTTTTTTATTTTGGAGGGTTCCCATTTTGTTTTGCAATACCATGGGTTAGAGACTTTTTCTTGCACTTCTTGACCTCTCCTTTTCCTTTTCACCACACCCCCAACTTAGGCTTTTGGCCTAAGTTGGCTATTCATTAAATCACAACTCAAGAGGGTTATAGGTAGTGGGTTAAGTAAGGTCTAGGGTTTCTTCCAAAGAACAGTAAGGCTCAAGGGGTATTCAAGAGAGTTTCACATGCTCACTGGTAGGCCATAAGAGAAGTATATGTCAAATTTGGCTTACACTCTTTAAAGTTGCATAAGATCATATCAAGAGGACACCTTTCTAAATCAATCAGACTAATAGGGAAAATTATAGGTTTATTCATGCATGGTTCAAAGTAAGCTAATCACACAAGGCATCGACACTTAAGTCAAACAAGACTACACACTTTCGTTAGTGTGCAATGGTCATTACAAGAGAATCAAGTCGATAAATGACTAATCACAAAAGATGCAAAGAGTTCACATACTATCTATGCAACTTCATTTGTCTCGTCGTAGCTGCTCATTCATGTTCGTTCAATTGAGAGCACTATTTAAGTCATCAGTATTTATCGAAACTGAGACTTAAATTTTGCAAAAGAATAGCCACTTGCAGCACACGAGAGGTGGCAAAAATGTGTGAAAAATTCAAAACTTTTCGGAAGGGTCAAAATCATTTGTATAATTTCAAACCAAAAGGGAGCCATGAGCTCAATCATCCACAAAAAGCGGTGTAAAAACAATTTTAAACAGAACAACCCAAATGTATACAAAACACGAATATCCATAACAAGCAAATAAGGTGGGCGTCACCTCACCACAAATAAAAGCAATTTGTCCTCAAATGCAAATGATGAAAATCCAACAGTGAAAATAAAGAAAGATAGAGAATGAGGTAAATAGGGGATCCTGGCTAAGTAGTCGCTCCATCTATCTGGGCATCAGTGCCCAGAGTGACTTTCAGAAGGACCAGCTCCACTGGATCCAACCACAGGAGTCTTTGCCAAAGAGGCTTTCACAGCAGCGTCTACCATGATTTCTTTGGTCTCGGCTATGTTGTCTGCTGCAGCTCCCCCAATCATCTCTTCGTCAGTCTCTTCCTTTGAGTCTCTATGTCCAGTGGTGGTCTGAGGAATCTCAGGCACGTCTGGAATCTCCACTGTTCAAAATATCACGGACACATCGAAGGATTTGAGGTAGTCCACATCTCTCCTTAAAATCACAATAGCGACCTTTAAGCTGGTCACCTCTTCTGTGGCTCCTTGGTCACGCTCACACCTAGCTATCCTGGCCGCCAGAGCATCAATAGTTGTGCTCAGTGGTGTCACACAATCACCGAGGGTAGCCTATATCATTCCTGGAATGGAGTTTCCCATGTTGGTAGCCCAAAAATCAGCAAATTGAGCAAGCTGTCCCATCCAGATCAAGGATGCCTGAGTGATTGGTTCACAGGATGCAACTGCAGCAGTGGGTCAGTGTGATACCACAGAAGCAGAGGAACCTGGAGTCTGTGAATGAAAGGAAGGAGCGGGTATACCTGAAGACCTAGGTGCCGGAGTGGGCGAAGATTCCTCCGCAGGTGTGGATCCAGTGGCAACAACTTCATTCTATTTCTTTCTTGCTTGGTCCTTCAGATGTTTGGCTTCGATCTTTCGAATATTAGTGGAGGCGGTGGCAGCCAATTCCACATCCTTCTCAGCATCTCTAGGCACCTGAGCTCTTTTGCATAATTCTGTTATCAATATTGGGAAAGTAAGAGATGTTTGGCTCTATTTTGCACGCATATGCATCTCTGAAGCGATGATATCCCCCAGGATTATCCGCGTTTTCTCAATGACGCACCCCAGGAAAGTTTCCTTGGCAAGGTGAAGAACCGACTCATTCTGGGATGGCATGATTGTGCTGCTGATGAACCCGAACCAATATCTTGCAGCTATGTTCAGACCTTTTTTCAATCGAAACTCATTCTACTAGCCATTTCGAAGCCTCATCGTTTGAGATCAGCGGGGCTAACCACCTTTTCATCTCGTCCAGCTTTTTTGTTCTGATTAAGTGTTGATAGTGATCATTAATCATATCGAGCATACCTAAAGCTCTATTGATAGCTTCACTTTCACAAGCTACCTTCTTTCCTCTAACGATCACGTAGTCAACTACTTTGAAGGACAACACCAACCTCTTCCGTTGAGGTACCAATGCACTGTATGCATTGTAGAACTCTCTAGCCCAGCTTGGTATGTAGGAGCCACGGGGTTTTGTGAATATTTGAAATTTGTGATATATCAAGCAATCTATTATCTCGGGATACTTATCTATCACCCCATCTATGGAGAGCCATTTTTCCTCAATGATCATTCTCAGTCCCTCAGACTTGAGTCTGTTTGTTGATTTAGGTGGAGGGCCTTGTACAGGCGGTGCCAGTACTATTGCCTGCTCTGAAACTGGAGGAGTCTGAGTTGTGGATCGAGGATTTCTGATCCGAGATGGGTCGTTCATTTGTTTAGATCATAACTCAATCCTTTGTGCCTCCATCAGTTCATCTTCATCAGAATGCATGCTCTCACTATCATATGTTGTTGGGTCATTAGTGTAGAAACCAGTACTGTTGGAACTTGCATCTGATAGCTCAATAGTTTTGTCCTTGCCTTTGCCTTTTCCACCAGTTGTGGAAATTTCGATGGCCTTGTACATGGATGCAGTTGCGTCCTCATTGATTGTGATCCCTTTTCCTCTGCGTTGGGGTTGTGTGTTGCTACCAGTTTTGTTAGGTTTAGTCATACCTGCAAAAGATTTGGGAGGAGTTAAGGAAGAAAAATAAAATCACAAGTAATCTACTGCAGAAAGGCTCGCCAAATGGGTCGGCGATTCGCCGAAACTCTTTAGGCAAGCAAGGGTTTGTCCGCTGAAAGTTACAGTGCATAAGGGGCTCAGGGGTAGCATATAAAAGACGGTCAAGAGTACTTTTAACGAGTCGCCGAGTGCAATTGGTGACCCATGGCTTCTCGCCAAACGTCACAGTTTCATCCAATTTGACCTGATACTAAGGGCGAGATAGAGACATTGGGCGAACCGTCGAACGATTCGGCGAGCTCAACCCAGCTCGCCGAATGGTCCAACGTGCCCATTTTCAATCCATCTTCTCAATTTCAATCCCACAAACCCTGAAAGAAAAATCAAAGTATGAACTAACGAAATTTGAACCAGACCCATACTACCCATCACTCCGGAGTACTCAAATTTCTCCCGGACTTACTGCATTTGGCCATTTGAATATATTTGCTCTTAAGAGAGGTTTCACACTCTCTATCATTGAGCAAATTTTTGACATTTAGTGCAGACATGGGCTACTAAGACTTCACCCAGACAATCAAAACAATATGCAAGCACAACCCAACGAGACTTCATTCAATTATCATCACAACAGATACAAGCATCTGACGATCAAAACACTATGTGCATGCTTTTCAAATAGAAATAGACATTCTAATCTTAGAAGAGAGGCCCAACACACATCGATCAGATACATTCATTGCACAAGAGTTTAAACTATTTGAAAGAAAAATCAGTATTTGGCTAACTAACCTTTTGTGCCGATTAAAATATGACTGAAAAGCTAGGCAGAAAAGAAATCCAATTCAGAGCACAGATCACTCAACTAAATTTCTAGTAGGTTATAAGAATATTGAAAATACTACCTTGTGTGAATTTGTGAAGATTTAAAAAGAGGGAAAGTGAAGGATTTTAAATTTTTGGAACTTTGGTCATTATAAACCGTCCAGTTCGTGCTAGTTCGGTGACATTAGTTTTGATCGCTGATCCATTCGACGTTTCACCAAGTGGTCTCTTGTCCCACCGATCGTTACAGACTTGCCAATTTCTTGGGATCAAGATGGCGATCTAAGTCGAAATCGCCGATCTGGTCGGCGATGCGCTGAACTATTCAGCGATGACACACTTTCCTCATTCAAACCTACACCACTAACACACTATTATTTGTAAAAGCAAATTTAATCATTTAAAACCTTGGGTTGCCTCCCAAGAAGCGCCTTATTTAACGTCGTGGCTCGACGCGAGTCCTTAGTCACTCCCCATTGGTTGGATTGGCCCTAGTGTTACTAGGTAACCCAATAGTTCATTTGACTGAAGAGGAGGCACCTCATAATTCAGGAGTGTCCTGAACAACTGGATCGATCTAGAATGAGAGCCAACCATTTGATTCAACACATCAATACTCTCATTCATTTCTTCCAACATTTGATCTTGTGCAGTGATCTTTGGGAGAATGATTTGGAGTGTGTCTTCGACACGGTTGTCCTCCCTGCATCGAGATTGCTTCCTCTCGTGAGGAGGTATGTACCTCCTTTAACTCCTACACTGGTTTTCCACCTCTGTTATTTTGGTGGCTAACTTGTGCAGCTGAGTTACCAGTGCGGGTAATGAGAAGTCTCTCTCGACTTCTTGCTTTATCTCAGTTGAGTTTCCACCATTTCCCTCAGCCATGCTCAGGGAACCTGCCTACACCAACAAGCTTAAAGAAAAACAAAACTAAAAATATGGTTAGTAAACTACAACTAAGAAAAACGAAAATTTTACTAATTTAAAAATTCTCAAGGAACACCACCCCTCGGTAGTGGCGCCATTTTGATGTTTGATGTAATCAATTGAGACTATTTCAGTTCAAGTGCCAAACGATCGCGTGTAGTGATATAACCCAACCAAGGGTTGGGGTCGTTCCCATGGGGAGTGGTTTTGAGAATTAATAGAAAAATAAAATCTAGTTCTAACTAGTCGTAGCTAAAGACATTAACGATAAAAGACATTGTAAATTATAAAGGGGGACACAAAAGTGTCAAATATAAATTTGGGTTTTACCACAAGTATAGTAAAAACAGCAAAAATAACAAGGAAATTATGTATGGGGAAGAGTTCTTGGGGTGTGACCACAATACAAGTTGAGATAAATAGTTGGGTACATGCTCTCGGTAAGAAATTTGTAAGATAATAGTGACTAGGCTAAGCTTTAGATGGAAATAAGTTCCCTCTCGGGTAACTTACCCCGTTTCAAATGCGTTCCTCTCGGATACCCATTTGTAGCATGAAGACTAGCCTACGCCTTACCCCACTCACATTCTCGAGCTGAGTGTTAGGATATGGGACTAGGGCTCACCCTCTCGGGCTGAACCTCATGTCGACCCACTTCTTAGGCCATCAGCCTAGTGGTCTTGGTTTCGTGACCTCCCTCTTGAGATAGCCGAAAACATATGGGTGGCTTTGTATTTGTAACTATAAACCCATTAAATTAAGCCACAACCACTAGGTGAACTCACTAATAAAATACATCTAACCTATCAACGAGTAAGACCCAACAATAATATCAAAACATATTTGCTAAATCACACCCCAAGAATGGGGGTTTTTAGCCACACATCAATAAATAACAAAATACACCTAAAATGATAGTGAAATCAAATGGGTATAAGAAATTAAACCTTGATTTAAGCAAAAGAAGAAGAATAGAGAAGACCCACTTCGAACTTGGGGAAGATTAACTCCTTTCATCAAGTCTCCCAAAAACCCTCTCTAAACTTGAGAGTAAAGTAAAAAGTACTAAAACTATATTATCTAATAATAAAGTCTGATATCCTCCAAAAAACATGCATAGCTATAACTCTCAATGAGTATTTATAGTTTTCAAAAATCTGTGCTGCCGCGGATCATTTGGTGACATTAGTTGAAATAGCTGATTCGTCCTTTGGTGTAGTTCATCTCCGTCTTGCACCATCCTTCGGCATCATCGTGCTCAGGGCCATTCGGCAACATAGTACTGCTTCACGAAACTCCTCATCGATGCACCGACTATTCCCTTTTTCCGCCAACTTAATCCTCTCCTTCAGGACTCAGCACACTGGAATAAAAGGCGAAGTGAGACCCTTCGACGATTCGCCAAGAGGAGTCAGCGATCCTCAGGCCTTCATTTTCTCGTTCTTTTCAGCCTTTTCGTTCCTTTTTGCGAAGTAGTGTCCATGCTTTCCTTCAATCTTCAAATACCCGAAACTTAAGGGTTTTCATAAGATATTGAGATAAAATAGGCATTTGAGGACACAATTTCTAGTAAAATACAACCCTAAATAAGTCCAATTTGTGGACTCATCAGGTATTCATGGTATTGTCCTTTTATGTTATGATGATCTATGCTATGATTATGCTTATTATCTATGCTTGTGATGTATGCTTAGTTGGACTGTAGCTTGAAGGGCCTTTCCAATGCATGGGTGACTAAAGGTGAGTATTCCCTTGTCTTTGATAAGTAAGCTAAGGGTGAGATCAGAAGATAGTAAGTATGAATGAGAACCTAAAGTGACTTGCTTAGCATGGGTGGAATTATGGGGTCTTATCCATGTATTGCACAAGGTTGCCTTGAGGTGACTTATGTAGAGTTTCTTGTATGTCATGTTAAAATAGATGCATTAATTGTGCCTATGTCTATGTTGTTATCTCTTATGCTTATAGCCTATGTCTTATGATGAAGTTTGTTATGTTCATGACTTATTATATTGTCTCGTATGATTGTGGTAGATTTCTTATGTTGACTAATGCCTCTTATATGCTCTTATGATGTTATTCTAGCTATCATATTTAGTACTTTTGTACTAACGCATACTCTTGCCTACATTCTCATCAAATGTAGGGTTTGGCGATTTTGAGTCCATTCTTGAAGATAGGTTTCTAGAAGTGCAAAGGAGTTGAAGACTTGGTAAGTCCTCATAGTATTGAGGATGTGATCACCTTTCCTTTATGTCTTTCCTTTATGTTTTAGACTATTGTATGGGTTGTGTCCCAAAGATTTATTCAAGTTGTATTAGATGGTTTGAGACAAAGTGTTATAGACTTTCCCTTGCTTTTATAAAAGACTTTGATTGTATGGAAAAGGTTTTAAAATTTCCACATCATTTCTAATTACTTTATGTAATGATATGGTAAGTGGCTTGTGTTGGCCTTTCGGGGTCTAGTACGCCATGTTACATCTAGGGGGTACACAAGGTTTAGAATGGTTCTAGAATTGTCTCAATCTACGTCTAGTAGAGTCTTGTTCATAAATGTGAAGCGTGCCACATTTATGAATAGGAGGCTATTAAATACTTAGAAAAGTTCCCTTCTTCATTCTCTAAGTAGTGCCATGGAGTTTAACTCTATCAGGGTTCTCTCATACTCCTTATCTGATTGTCTTCAGGATATGACTACTCGAAGGGCTCATGCTTCAAGGATAAAGGGAGAAAATGTTGATTGTGATGCCAATTATGGCTATGTGACTAGATTTGGGGTATGTTGATAGGTTTGGTGAATACAGTGTTTTAGTAAATGCCTAGAGGTGTTGAATGAGTAGACTCCTATAAAGGGTAGCAGTGTAATCCACCGTGGTTTAGAATCATCTTGTGTGATGGATGTGAACATTTAGTGGTAGTTAGATCCGACCTTAGAGTTGAAGGCGATGGTGCTTAGAAGAGTTCGTATAGGCTTACTCCCAAGGGGAAGATGATGTGCTTATATAGCAAGGTCGTTGAGTGTTCTTGATGTTCATGATTTGGGTTGGATTGAAATTCTCACCTTGAGAGGTGTAGTGAGTTTGCGAAGTTTAGTCCCAGTTTTGTAGGCTCATATGAGATCTTGAGTGGAGTTGGTAAGGTTGCTTGTGAACTAGAGTTGCTTAATGAGTGGTACAGGTGTATCCGGTTTTCCATGTCTCTTAGATATAGAAGGGTGTTGGGGATCCGACATTCATAAATACCTTAAGAAGAGTTGGGGAGTTAATGAGACTGTCTTTAATTTAGAAATACTGGTAGGGATCTTAGACCGGCAAGTTAAGAAATAGAAGAACAAGGAAGTTGCTTCAATGAAAGTTTTAAGGAGTGGTCTTTTAGTAAGGGTTTTAGGTGAGGGTGATACTAGGGAGGCCAAGGGCCAATAAGAAGTCCTGTTATCCTTATCCTTTTCCATGTCTTCCTCCTTTAGCATTAAGATGATGAGTTCCTCATTATTTGTTCATTATGTGATGTCATGTGTGTTTTAGATATTTCCATGATTTCCTTATGTGATGCATGTTCATGAAAATTTGTTTTTAGAAAGAAAATGAGTTTTATATGATTGATTTTTCCTCATGTTGTAGTGCATTGAGTATGAGTTGCCTATAGACTTCATGAGATGAATATATGAGCATGCCTTAGTTCGGAGTTGACAGATTCCTCCTTAAATGAATGCTTTCGAGAGTAAATTGCATATGAGCTCCATGAGTGTATGTTGAGAATGATTTAGTTTGGAGAAGGTAGTTCCTCCTATGAATATGATGAGTTATAAGATTTCATGCATAATGGGTTTTTAGATGTAGTTCCTACTTCCTTGTATTTCATTGAATATGTTTGAGATGGAGTTGATGTTTCCTCCTTGTTTTGTGCATGGTTATGATGTTGCATGCATGATGGGCTGCTAGTCTTGAGTCTTTACTTCCGTAAGGTGTCTAAAGCGTCATTTGAGGACGAATGTTCCCAAGGAGGAGATATCTTAACACCCCGGAAACTAGTAGACTAAACTAGGGCTAAGTGTGAGGGCAAGAGCCAAGGAAGAGGACTAGGGAAGTCCACTCTTACATCGAAACTGCCTCACCTTCCACGACCACCACCACGGCTCGTGGTGGGCTAGGCAGTGGCTAAGCAAAGGCTGCCCAAAACAGCCCCCTCCACACGAGCCACTTCACGGCTAGTGGGAAGGGTTGTGGTAGTGCCTCATATTTTTAGGGGTTAAGGGGAAAGTTGCCTAGCTACTGTACCATGATCACGAGAGGCACCACAGCTAGTGGAGCCTCACGTGCAGGATTTTTCACTACACATAGAGTTTAGGTTCAAATTCAAATGATGATATTTCTCAGCTCCAAACGAATTAGGTGGTCTATTACCTATCCAATTAAAGGTCTCTGAGTCCTCTTCCCAACGCCACTGAGTTTGCCCGATCCGAATCTCGGAGTAAAAAGTTATGCACAAAATAGTGAAGCATTGTCAGGCTGAAAATTCTTCATGACCCGTTTGACGGGCCATGGTGATGATGACGGTCCGTGAAGGTGTCCTTCATGCCATTTCGGCAGTAAACAGTCAGGGAACTTCTTGGGTCTTTTCCCAATTGTTTTAACTCAAAGATATGTCATTTTTCCCAAGCCTAGGACCCCTATATAAGTTATTTTAACCCCAAAACACCACCCGATTAAGTAATTTATTCCAAGACCCAAATTAAATTTCCAAATGCTCTCCTCTCAAATATTTCTCTCTATAAAGTGAAGAAGAAGAAGAAGAGGGTCAAGGTAGGTCAAATCAAGACTCCATTGTTTCAAACTTTCTTGGCTTTATAATCAAGGTATGATGGCTTATTCATTCATGTATCCCTTTCATCCCTGAAGCCCCCATGTTGCCCCCAATTGTGAAGATGAATCCCCAATTCTAGTTAGGGTTCCTTCCAATTGATATTGTGGGTATTGTTGTATGTTGATCTAATTGAGTGGATAATAGTTGTTTATGATTATTTATGGTGTAATTACATGCTTTTAGTATGATTATACATGTTTTCTTGATTAATCTATGATTTTAGGGTGAAATTGATATAGTTGGGTTTTATGCCATGAAAAAGGAAATTGAGGGTTTAGATGTGATATTCTAATATTGATGGATTTCTTATGAATTTCTTGAGATTAGAGCACCTAAATATTAAATTACATGTTTTCCATGCCTAACCCTAGTCTAATTGATGAAATTGAAGTAATGTGGGTTTGCGCCCTAAAGAGGGAAATTGAGGATTTAGAGATGATCTTCTAGGGTTGATGACATGTGTAGTGATTGTTTAAGAATGAAAGTATATAGAAAAATTGAATTAGATTAAAGTATATATGATAGATCATAACTAGTAATTATTGAGGTTAAGCCTTTATGATGATTTATGACTAGAATCACTTAATAATGAAGCATGTGATTAGAATGGCTTGTAATCTAGGTTCATAGAATGCTTTTAAGAAGTAAAGCCATTAAGAGTAAAGACTCATAAATATGACTGTTGACTACTAGGGTTTTGAAGGTAAATCTAATATGATGAATTATGTATGATGAGGCCCTAAGAGGGAAGTTGACTTGATAATGGTAGACTATTAGATAGAATGGTTATGGTAGGACTATACCTACCTAATCTACCTCGTGAATGTTTGAATGCATAAAGGGATAGAATCACATGAGTTAGGATGATATCAATGTCTTGTGTTTGAACCTTAAGTATGATGATTGAACGTAAGTATTGAACCTCAAAGAGGTGAATTATGAGATTAAGCTTATAGTAATGAACCATTTGAATCATGTTATTATCCATGCCTAATGTAGTAATTCTAGATGTGTTGATTGAGTAGGATCTATGGTCCTTGAAGGACAAATTATGAGAATTACGTATGATTATGAGATTATGTCTATGCTTTATGAACACTTTGAGAGTAAAGTGAATAGGCTCATGATCTAGTTGTTGTTGTGTTGAAATGTTATCTTCATGAACACACTTATGTAAGAATATGATATGATGTGAAAGGTTTGTCACATATAGTGATTCTAAGGTTGGAAGGCTAGTATCACCTTATGAATCTAGGAGCTATTGTATGAGTTATGTTGGATTGAGTGTCAAGACCTTCTTCCACAAATATGAACTTATGTCAAGACTTAAAATGAACTCCATGAGAACTATGCTTAGCACCGAGTGGATATGGATATGAGATGGAAGCTCTTCCGTTAGTTGAGGTCGGGTTTCTAAAAGAGGTCTCATGAGATGGAAGTTCTTCCGCTAGTAGAGGTTGAGTTTCTAGTAGCAATCTCCTTATCCCATAACTATGTGCCCACATAGGTTACTTAGCTATTTGATCCACATAAGCTAAGAGTATTGACACTCCCCGAGCTACCCCCAATATGCAAACACGGGGCCTAGGACCACAAGTGATCCCAAGCTAACCTTGTTGGCATGATCATGAGCATACTAAAGATAAACTGAATAATAGAAATTATGCGGAAGCTATAATCACAAATAAATATGAAATGATGGGGAATGCCCATATACTATAACTGAGATATATGAAACTGATGAGTTTAATACAAGAAAGATATTAACACAATACTAAGCTGAATCTAACTATGTCTAAAAATAGCCTCTAATGACTAGAAATGCTGGGACAAGCCCTAGCTAAGTCTAGCAAAACTGAAACTAAAGGACCAAAAATACTGAAAAGAAACTCATGACTATTGTCCTTGGAGAATGAGGACTCACCACTGATTCTACTGAACTGGAGATCAGGAATCGATCTAAGCATATCTGGATTCTGAGAACCTCAACCTACATCACAAGAAGATGTAGCATAGAGTATGCGTCAGTACTTGAAAAGTAATGAGCATGCATGATAGAATACAACTAAAATAACATATAACTGAACAAAGCAAATAAGCAATGACATAATATGAACATGATATAGATACTAAATGTTGAGATAACTGAATGTAGTGACCAATTTATAACATACTGAAACTGAATACTGCATATACTGATAAATGGTCACTGCAATAGGATCTAACTGAACTGTGGGAGCTACTAATAACCAATAATAAAACCACATGAGCTAAATGTGGAGTCCGATGTATACGCCCCATCGAGAGGACCCAATATACCCTACCAGAGGTATAGAGGCATGTTGGCGTGATCACTGAAATGATGTTCATAGAGGGGACTTACAACCTACATGGCTAGTAGTTCTGGGACTATTTGGGTACGCTGAACCCTAGTCCAACTCGGTATTATGCTACTTCTAATGGATTAAGTAATTAACACATTATGACTAAATTTCTGTAAGTTACTGGATATCTCGAACTGAACTTGCAAACTGAGAATGCAACAATTAAACTGATATTGATGCAGTAATAACTGAGGCATGTATAACTGAATAACTGAAATATCTGACCTAGCATGTGTAATTCAAGAACTAAAGAAATACATAGCTAGGGTTCTGGAATTCATGCAATAAACTGAATATTAGCATACTAATCTGATATGGATCATTCTAACAGCTAAGAACCCAATAATTCTAACATTCAAGAAACCCTAGGTCTAGTCATAATAAGGGAATCAAGAAACTGACTGCAAACTAGGGACCTAATGGGTGAGAGGAACCCACTAGTGAAATCCCACATACCTGGTGACGAATTCCACAGAGAAATCCTTAGATTTCGGGGCTAGAACTGATGGAAACTTGTTGCGTTCTTGAACTAGGGTTCTTGACTTCTCTTCTCCCCTTACGCTCTAAGTTTTCTATGTTTTGATAAATGTTTTGACTTAGGTAAGTTCTAGTTATGTTTCTAGGCTTAAACTGACTAAAACCTCATAATTTAGGGTCTAAATGACGTAGGGGTCCAACGAAAAAGGAAAAGAACAAAAGACCCCTGACTTAATTGTTATCGGAGTGACCGACGGATGGGACCTATGGGCCGTAGGTCAATCTATGGTCCATAGATTGGGGTCGTAGGTCAAGTCTGCCCGACAGAGCTTCACTAAAACGAGCATAACTTTTTACTCGTAGGTAAGATTTTAGCATACTTGATGGCGTTGGAAAGAGGATTCAATTATCTATCATATAATAGGTTGTGGGACACATAATTCTGTTTGTGCTAAGAGTTTTGACCATTTTAAGTTGACCCAATAAAAATTTTCCTCTAACTAGCTGCTAACCCTCATCTACAAACCCTGGATCAAATGACGGTCTATGCTGGTTGGCTGTCATTTGTATCAGAAGCTGGGTAAAGGGACCCTCGATCCATGGACCGTGGTCTAACCTACGGACCGTGGGTCTGTCTGTGGGTTGAGACTTAGCCAATTTTCTGAGCTGGATTTGGGGAGGGGTTGCAGTGGTGAACCACGGACCACCAACACGGGCCGTGGTCTGACCTACGGTCCGTGGATGGCCCGTGGGTTGCACCTGCAACTTCTCAAAATCTACATTTTTTGTTTGTTTCGGATACGGGGTGTTATAAGTATTTGTCCTACCTTAGGCAAGTAGGACAACCCCTTTTCGGTGTGGGGTAGACACCAGATTCCATGGTTAGCTCACATGGTCTATGTCGATTAAGGTTAATTCGCATAATAAGAATATGAATTACTAACTATGGTTACTTAAGAAGCTTTACTTAGTGTGAGTGAGAGTATGAGATCTTATTCATGCATTGCAGAAGTATGCTTTGAAGGTATTCATGGTATGTTCCTTTTATGTTATGATGATCTATGTAATGATTATGCGTATGATCTATGCTTATGATGTATGCTTAGTTGGATCGTAGCTTGAAAGGCCTTTCCAATGCATGGGTAACTAAAGGTGAGTATTCCCTTGTCTTTGATAAGTAAGCTAAGGGTGAGATCAAAAGATAGTAAATATGAATGAGAACCTAAAGCGACTTGCTTATCATGGGTGAGATTATGGTGTCTTATTCATGTATTGCACAGGCTTGCCTTGAGGTGACTTATGTAGAGTTTCTATGTCATGTTAAAATAGATGCATTAATTATGCCTATGTCTATGGTGTTATCTCTTATGCTTTTAGCCTATGTCTTATGATATAGTCTCTTATGTTCATGACTTATGATATTGTCTCTTATGATTATGGTAGATTTCTTATGTTGACTATTGCCTCTTATATGCTCTTATGATGTTATGCTAGCTATCATATTTAGTACTTTTGTACTAACGCATACTATTGCCTACATTCTCATCAAATGTAGTGTTCGGCGATTTTGAGTTCCATTCTTGAAGATAGGTTTCTAGAAGTGCAAAGAGTTGAAGACTTGGTAAGTCCTCATAGCATGGAGGATGTGATCACCTTTCCTTTATGTCTTTCATTTATGTTTTAGACTATTGTATGGGTTGTGTCCCAAAGAGTTATTCAAGTTGTATTAGATTGTTTGAGACAAAGTGTTGTAGACTTCCGCTTTCTTTTATAAAAGACTTCGATTATCTGAAAAAGTTTAAAAATTTCAGCATCATTTCTAATTACTTTATGTTATGATATGCTAAGTGGCTTGTGTTGGGCTTTTCAGGGTCTAGTACACCAAGTTACATCTAGGGTGTACCCCTGGGTCGTGACAATTACTCTTAGTCATGCTATAGATTTTAACTCTATAAGGTATTTCTCCTAATCCTTACCCGATGGTCTACATGATGTGACTACTACAAGGGCTAATGTAAGAAGGAATGAGGAATATAATGTGGATCAACAAGACCCTCCTTAAGCTCTGATTAACCCTATAGGTGAGAATGTGACAAATACGGAGTTTAGGATGGCTTTTAAAGTATTGGCTCAAGACGTGACAGCCCAAGCCAATAGAGAGGTGGTAGCCCTCATGAACCCAAATGTGGGTACATTGGGGTCAAGAGTGAGGGACTTTATGAGGATGAACCCTTCAGAATTTTATGGCTCTAAAGTTGAGGAATATCCTCAAGATTTTATCAATAGGGTCTATAAGGTACTTGCTATTATAGAGGTGACTCAGGTAGAGAAGGCAAAATTGGACGCTTATCAATTGAAAGGTGTTGCTCACGTGCGGTACAACCAATGGAAAGAAACAAAGCTGGTAGGAGCGGGTCCCGTAGAGTGGAAGTTTTTTAATCTACTTTTTTTTGATAGGTTCTTTCCCCTTGAGATGAGGGAAGCAAAGGTGCATGATTTCCTTAACCTTCGTCAATGAAGTATGAGTGCGAAGGAGTATGCTCTAAAGTTCACTCAATTGTCAAAATATGCTCCATCTCTAGTGGCCGACCCGAGGTCGGGAATGAGTAAGTTTATGTCAGGTGTATCCTATATAGTAGTGTAAGAATGCTGTACGGCTATGATTGTGAATTATATGGATATTTCTCGTCTTATGGTTCATGCACAACAAATTGCGGAGTAGAAACTTAAAGAGGGAGCTAGGGAGAAAAAGAGGTATAGAATTGATGATGATAATTTCTCTTATGCAAGGTCCGATGGACATAGTCGTCCTAGGTATAGACAAATGTTCCTCGGGCAAGGCCCTCAAATACTTCTAAGTTCAACCAAGAAAGGGTGCCTAACCCTAAGGCTCAAGGAGATAGTAGTGGGGTTCTATTACCAGGGTGTGATAAGTGTGATAGAAGACATGCGGGTGAATGCCTAGCTAGTTTAAATGTTTGTTTTGGTTGTGGTTTGATGAGCCACAAGATAAGGCATTGTCCTACAGTTACTAGAAAAGAAGGAGATAGTCGTCGTATGTCTCAACCCTATCCTTTATTTGGTCCAATTGGTTCGGGCGTGAATGTTCCAAAGTATAATATGTTCTATGCACTCCAAGCTAGAGATGAACAAGAGTGTCCTACGGATGTGGCTACCAGTATGTTGAGAGTTCTTTATCTTGATTGTTTATGTTTTATATAGATCTTGGTTCTACTTTGTATTTTGTGACTTGATAGGCTTGATATGCTAGGTATTGATGTTGTCCTTAGTATGGATTGACTTCACTCTTAGTATGCTTCTATTGATTGTAGAACCTGATATGGTCATTATGAATTTTGGGAAATGTGGTTTGGTTTGACTATTATTCTTGCGTCATCTAAAGACTTGAGGAATAGGGTGTTTAGACAATACCTTGATGTGTTAGGTTTGTAGACTCCTCTAAAGGTGGTGTTATAGTTCACCATGGTTTAGAATCGTCTTGAGTGACAGATGTGAAAGCTTAGTGATGTTTTGGTCTGACCTTAGTTGAATTAAAAGGAGTGGTTATGAGAAAGTTCGTTTAGGCTTTCTCCCAATGGGGAGATTATGTGCTCAAATATCAAGGTCGTTGAGTGTTCCTAATGTTCATGATGTGAGGTTCCTTGAAAATTCTCACCCAAGAGGAGTGTAATGAGTTTGGTAAGTTAGGAAAGCTTAGTCCCCATTTGGTAGGCCCATATGAGATCTTGAGATATGTTGGTAAGGTTGCTCATGAGTTAGCTCTGCCTAGAAAATGGCATCACTGCATCCGGCTTTCGATGTCTCTATGTTAAAGAAGTGTGTTGGAGATCCAACATTTGTAGATCCCTTAGAAGAGTTGGGAGTAATGAGAATCTCTCTTATGAAGAAATACTAGTTGACATTTTAAACCGGCAAGTTAAGAAGTTAAGGAATAAAGAAGTTTCTTCCGTGAAAATGTAATGGAGGAATCATTTAGTTGAGGGTGATACTTGGGAGGCCGAGGCCGTTATGATGTCCCGATATCCACATCTTTTTCCTGTCTACTCCTTATTTAGCTTGAGATGATGAGTTCCTCATGGTTTGTTCCTTGTTTTGGTGTCGTGTGTGTGTTAGATGTTCCCATGATTTCCTTATGATTATACATGTTCACGAAAAAACTTGTATTTTGAAAGAAAATGAGTTTATAAGAATGATTTTTCCTCATGTTGTAGTGAATTTAGTATGAGTTGCCTATAGACTTCATAAGATGATTTGTTGAACATGCCTTAGCTTGGAGTTGAGAGAATTCCTCCTTGAATGTATGCATTGAGTATAGATTGCATATAGGCTCCATGAGATTGTGTTGAGCATGCTTTATCTCGAAGATGATGTTTCCTCCTTGAACATGAGAAATCTTGAAATTTCATGCATAATAGGTTGATGGATGTAGTTCCTACTTCCTTGTGATGCATTGAGTATGTTTGAGTTTGGAGTAGATGTTTCCTCCTTAGTTATGTGCATTTAGATGAGTTGCATGTATGATGGGCTGCTAGTATTGAGTCTTTTCCTTTAGGAGATGTCTAGGATGCCATTCGAGGATGAATTTCCCCAAGGGGGGGGGGGGGAGATATTGTAACACCCCGTAGTCTAGTTGACTAAACTAGGGCTAAGTGTGAGGGCAACAAGCCAAGGAAAAGGGCAAGAGCCAAGGTAAAGGGCCAAGGCTGCCCGACTTTCCCAAGGAACTTCCCACCTTCCACGAGAGCCTTGATGGCTCATGGTGCCACTCGTAGTGGTGATTCAGTAGCCTCCTCAAGGCTGCCCAAGCTGACCTCCTACACACTAGCCACTTCGGGGCTCGTGAAGCCTTAGACAGATGGTGGGAGGGGTCGAGAGGTTGCCTTAGTCTTTTAGGGGTTAAGGGAAGGTGACCTAGCCACTGGTACAACTCTACGAGAGGGACCACGGCTCGTGGTAGGCACCACTACTCGTGGAGCCCTCCGTAAAGAGGAGGCAGTGGACTGCCAAGGGAGGGGCAAAATAGGACTTCCCGGTTTTAATTAAAATAAAGTAAGGTCGTCTTTCCTAAGCCTAGTACACCAATATAAGTGATTTTAACCCTTTAAACTCACCAATCAAGACAATATTTCCAAAACCCCAAAAGAAATCCCAAAGCTCCTCTCTCAAATATTTCTCTCTCTAGAACTTGAAGAAGAAGAAAGAGTTCAAGCTAGGATCAAGGTCAAGTCTCCAATCCTCAATAATTTGTGGGCTTTGTAATCAAGGTATGATAGCTTTTCATCCATGGATTCCTGTCGTCCATAGAGCCGCCATGATTTCCCAATTTAAAGGATGAAATTCCCCAATTTGAGTTAGGGTTTCTCCAATGTTGTAGGTATTGATGAATGTTGATCCAATTGAGTGGATTACTATTGTTTATTCTTGAATTGAGTAGATTTAATGATATTAGTATGAATTTACATGTACTCATGTCTAGAAAGATGAAATTGATGTAAGTGGGTTTTATGCCATGAAAGGGGAAATTGAGGATTTAGAGGTAATCTTCTAGGATTGATGAGATACATTGTAGATTGCTTGAGAGTAAAGCATATTGATATGAATCAATTAAGACTAAAGTATACTTGATGAATTATGATGATTAGGGCATTGAGAGTAAAACTTATGTTATGAATGTTGATTTGTAGATAGAATTGTTGTGGAAGGATTTACCCACATGATGTACTCTATGAATGTATAAATGTGAAAGGTTTTCTCACATAGAATGATTCTAGGTTGAAAGGTTTTCTCACCTAAAATGAATCTAAGTCGAAGGACTATGATATTTGATGAGGCTTGAGGTGATTACCCATGACCTCTACATGAGAAGGATATGAGGTTATCTCCCATATTCCTAAGCTAAAAACATGAGGTGATTACCCATGCCATGTAATGATGAAACATGAGGTAATTACCCATGCCATGTAATGATGAACATGAGGTGATTACCTATGACATGTGATAATAAATGTGAGGTGACTACCCTTATTATATAACTTTAAGAAGCAAGGCAAGAGGTGAATACCCATTAGTATTTATACCAAGGACATGGAGGCGAATACCTATGATCCTTATAAAATAATGTGTAGGCGAATACCTATGATCATTATAAAATGATGTGGAGGGGAATACATATGTGATATCATGTTGGACTTGGAAGCAAATACCTATGATTTCATAAAATGGAAATGGAGGCGAATACCTATGACTATACAAATAAGGCAAGAGGTGAGTACCCATTAACCTTTAGAATAGGCAAAGAGGTGAATCCCCATGTATTCAAAATGTAATCTAAAGATGAGAATGATAGATGATGAGCTTGAATGATGGCCTAAGGTTGCCTACTTTGATGAGTAAGACTAGTGGAGGATTATGCATGTCTTGGCTAAGTATTCCTTGAGGTTACTTTATGAAGTGCTCCTCTTATATTATGATGATTTATGTGCATTGGTTATTCTTATGACTTATGTTGTTATCTCTTATGTTTATGGATTATGTCTTATGATGACTAATGCTTATGTTATGCCTATGTTGATGCTTATGCTAGCTATCATATTTAGTATATGGTTTTACCAATGCATACTCTTACCTACATTCTTTTCAAATGTTGGTCCGATGAAATTGACTTCCATCCCCCTGGCTAGGATCGTAGTAGAGCAATATTTGATGTTTTGGTGAGTCCTCATAGCATTCGAGGATTTGACCGCCATGTCCTTATGTCTTTCATTTTATGTTTAGAATTATTATATGGGTTGTGTCCCAAAGATATTCACGTTTTAGATAGTTTGAGACAAATGTAATAGATTTCCGCTTCGTTTTATAAAAGACTCTGATTGTATTGAAAGTATTTTAAATTTCCGCATCATTTCTATTACTTTATGTTATGATATGCTAAGTGACTTGTATGAGGCCTCCCGGGGTCTTGTACGCCTTGTTACATCTAGTGGGTACCCCTGGGTCGTGACATAATATTTCTCTTTACCACCACATTTAATCAACGTTGGGCTCATATCAAGAACCACCTAATGCTTAACAACACCACATTCAAGCTTAGTACTCTAGCAACACCATAGACTCCTACTAACCAGATCCTTAAGAAGTTCTCATTATCTCATCATCTCTACCATCCCAACTAGAATTTCCCACATCACTACTTACAACCAACTAAGGGCTCTCATTTAACTATTTCTCATAGTAAACCCTCATCCTCCTCTTCCTCGTTATTTATAACCTTAGATGGAACCATCACACCATCATTATCACGATAAGAACATTAACCTTCTTCTTCTAACATTACTCCACTACTAAAAGGACCTCTGAAAATATATCTCCCATACTCTATTGAACTCATTACCATCTTATTCTCAAAACTTGACATTAATTTCTCATCTTATCATCTCCCCCTTAGGTCTAAAGCTGACACTTGAAAGATATGGACCTATTCCATTATCTTTAAACTGGTCTACATCCTCTTTTACTCTAACATTCGGGAAAAGTTTATCTCATGACTAACGAACTCTCCATAAGCAAATATTAAGACCTCTTTCTAAGATGCTTCTCTTAACCTCTTTTCATTGACTCCTAAGGTTGCTTCATATATTTCTTTAGGAAAATTACACTTGCACGCCTATCCCATATTGGCAGCTCAATTATATAATCTAGGCACACATAAAAATCATAACCTTGATTGGGACCTCGTTGGCCACATACTATCTCGGGTGTACCTCTTACTGCTCTACCTTTATTTCTCTCCTCAATGGGTCATAATACCACATATTTATTGCAAGGTACCACTTTGATCTCCTCACCTATTTCAAGTCAAACCTACTAGATTAGATCTCAAAACTAACAGCATCACCCTCATGTTTCCATCTTTTGATCACGACATTCATCTCAAATTCAAGCTTAGTGTCTAGTACTAACCACATATATTAGTATGATTTTTCACACCTTATACTACTTCGACTACCAGAAAAGTCAAGGAAGACTCACCCACTAAGATCTCATGACAAGTAGGAAGTCTTTAGCTCTCTGTCTACCTACCTATAATTTACCTTCACCATCCATTTCATAACTTAAGTACTACTCATTCACTATACATCATTGCCTAATTAGTTATATAACACTTTGAATATTATGGGCTCTCCCTCAAAATCATAAGAATGACTTGGATCTATCACCTCATGAATACTCTTGCTCTTCTATTCAACACCTACACTTGGTCGTTACACACACAATGATACCTCATCATAAACTCCTTTCTAGTTAAAATATACTCTAACTCATCCTAACTTGTAACTATTCTTCTACCTCATATAATGAACTCTAAACAAGATTATTATCCCTTAATCTACTCATAAAGTAAAACTCATCATTAATAACTTACTGGGTACATGGCTATAATAGCATATCTTGCCTCATCACTATCCCCACTTTCTTAGATAACTTAACCTCTGCATGCTTTTCTCTTAACTTAAGGGCACTCTTTAATACTACTGCTCATAATCTCATAATTCATACTATATTTTTGGGTGAAAATATTACCCAAGCTCTAAAGCACACTTTCTCATACGGGTCTCACCTGAATAAGGTTTAGAGAATAGAGTACATCTCGCTTTTAGCTCAAATTCACGATTCAGGTATATATGAGTGCATTTTTTCAAATTCAATAGTTTACTCACTCATAGGTTCCTTTCAAGCCCCTCTACGGTCTCAGGGCTTGCTCAAGAATAACTCATCCATAAGAATCTTGGCCTTTACTTTCCAACCACCTATAATATGAGGGGTAGTCGAATGAATCTGAAAATGCACGAGTATGAATAAATCTCTATGGCATAGCTCTATTGCACGATTTAGAGTATGAAAGAAGGGATACTTTTCTTAAATGTCCATAGCTCCTCATTTATAAAACTGGGGCCCTCAGAACCATTAACAAGACCCTACTTACACGGCTTCATAGAGAACCTAGGACACTTGAACTCTGTGCTCTGATACCAACTTTTTCATAACCCGAGTCTACACTATGGACGTGGACGACACTCGAGAACTATTGATGGTCCCCAAGCAAACCCTCATCATGGCTGACTACATGCCAAAGACTAAGTCAAGCATACAAAAGCTTAAAACTGAATTTAAAATTCATAAAACTCAAATAATTAACTTAGAATATAATAGTATATTCAACTAGCCCAAAATAGGCAACTGAAGTCTTTAAAACATTTAAACAAAATAAATGAAACAGACTTCTCAAACTCTACTGTCTATCTATGAAGCCTTTAAATGACAAATATGGTAGTTGGGACAAGACCCACAACATCCTAAACAAACAGAAGAGTAAATGGAATCCTCTGGAAGCAAGGAGGCTCACCTAAGCTAACTCGAACGTCAAGTGGTATCAACGAAGCGCCTGTTGATGACCCTAGTTACATGTATCTGCATCATGAAATGATGCAGGCCAAATGACATTAGTACATTGAATGTACGAGCATGCAAGGGGAAATCTAAAGCACAACATAAGCTTAAACTGAAATCGAAGGAAACATACTTACCTTGTTTGAAACTCACTCAATTCAAGGATACTCAAAGGTACTCAAACTTACTCAACTAACAAGTACTCAAGGATAAGATACTCAACTCAACAATAAGGTACTCAATTCAATGAAACAGAGATCAACTCAATAATAAAGTACTCAACCCAGTGAAACATAGTTCAACTAAAGATACTCAACTCAATATACTCAAGGATAAAGCAATAGTAAAAGATGCAATTTATGGAAACCTTTTAAAACAATAGATAACAACTCAATTGTTTGTAAAATACAATAATAATTCAGTTTTATGTAAAAATACAACAATAACTCTTATTTGGGGGATTCTCTAATCGACAACTATTACTATGACTTATGTGATGATACAACGTCTCACTCATGCTGCAAGAACTGTCCTATACCTTGTTGGGATATAGAACTTCTCAACTAAGTGGATCCACTAAGATATGCTTGAAAAGGAATAAGGAATCATCTAAAAAGTATGACCCTTTACTCATGTTGGCAGACATGGTTTATGAGGATTTGGAGTTGTGTGAACTCATCCCCATATCAGTGCTCAATACTACTCCCAATAATATATACTAATGCTCATATGTTTAAAAACATAACTCTTCCTCTAGTTTGATATAATTTCTTAAACTACTCTTTTTAAAGGCAAAAGTCATAAATTGCCCCCTAAACTTCTACCCAAAAGTCATTTACCCACTTTAACTAATGGGGCGACCTATTACACACCTTAAGTACATAAAAATATGTTTATTTCCCCCTTCCGTCACCCAACCCAGGGCGCGTTTCGCTCCACATAGTTGAGTGCGTCAACACGCTACTAAAGTCATTTTTATTTATTTTTTTAATTAAAAAAACCAACCTAACGGTTATATTCCCATTCTCTTCATATAACCCACCCACCCGACCCTAATGAACAAAAACCCTAAATTTTCACCCAAAAATCTGAATCAAGAACCCTAAATTCAAACAAAGTTCAAAATTCCTTCTTCTGAATCAAAGGTAACTATTTTTCATTATTATTCATTCATCTCTTTTCCATTTTGATTCATTTATCTCTTTTTCATTTTGATTTGTTGTATCTATTTCGTATTTTAAATTTTTAGTTGTTTGATTCGCGGTAATTCTTATTAAGGTGCTACAATGTCTCGAATAAGTTTGACTAGGCTCTGTTTGCAAGAGGAAGATCATGAATTGGAAGAGGTGAGATGCAAACACTGATTTGTTTTGCCTTTGCTGACCTCTTGGACCCCGAGAAATCCTGGTAGAAGATATTGGGTTTGTCCTTACTATGGAGTAAGTTAATATTTTTTAAGAGTTGAATAATTCATTTTGTTTTTTAAGAATGCTAGATCATGCGATTTTTGGCTTTGGAAAGATGATTATATTGATCCAAGATCCAAATTTGTGATTCCTAAGTTGTTGGGAAGAATTGCGGAGCTTGAACATAGTGTTGAATCTTCTCGAAAAGTTGAAACTTCAGATAAGGAAATCAACAAGCCTACTAAGTCGACCAAATCTATGGAAAGCAAAATAGATATGAACAAGAAAGAGTCAAAAATGGACAATTTTGATGATGATTTGAAGAAGATGAAAGCAGTTGAAAAGAAATGGAAAAACAAATTGGCCAAGTCCAACAAAAGGGAGAAACAACTTTGGATTGCTATGTTGTGTGTTTGTATTTTAGGTGTAAGTTTAGTATTTCAAAGAGTATTGTTTCTGAAAGGAGAAGGAGATTCAAGGAAATTGTCATGATCTCTTCTT
>JAJOOR010004059.1:0-63163 GCA_036250505.1 Solanum acaule | reverse complement strand
CCAATCGACACTAGCCTATTAGATAGTATCACACTAAATCTATGTTGATAATTATTTTCTTGTTGATTACCTCCTTGGTCCGGCAAGTAGCAACAAGGCGAGTTCTAACGCGTGCACTCGTTAAAAAGACTTTTGACCGAAAGAATTATCAATGCATGCAAAACACTATTCAAGAATTGCTTATTTACTATTCATTCTTTGTTAATCGCTCATGGATCCCACAACCCTAGTTGTAGAGTTTAGTTACCCATAATCATATGAACACAAATCATTGTTTTAGATGAAAGAATTATGAACTTACGTAAGAAGAATAATAAACCCAGAACTTCAATTTGAATTTCAAAACCAAAAATCTTCAAAATTAAATTCAGAAATCAATATTTGCTAGATTTGCAACTTAATCTCCCAAGTCACAAAGTAAAACTAGAATAATAATGTCCAACCCCCAAAAACGAGGTTTACATGCCCTATTTCTAGAAAACAAATCCTAATTTAAAAGGGAAACAAATTAAGGAAAGTTTCTTCAGGCACGCATCTTCATTCTACGAGACTGACTTACAGACCGTCAATGGATCTACGGTACGTAAGTCCCTTCCGTCAACCAGGACTTGGAAAATATTTCAGCTTCCAAAAATCAGCTCCTTTGAAGCAAACGACAGACTTGTAGTACGGACCGTAGATCGATATACAGTCCGCCAGTCCCCTCCGTAGCTCCACACTTGGAATCTTCAAAAATCAGGTACTGGAACCCTCGCAGTATTAATCTACGGATCATCAGTACGGTCCGTAGATCAATCTAAGGACCGTCAATGGCCACCGTGGTTCCACACTTGGTAAGATTTCCCTGATTTGTCTTCCATACCTTGCCTGCTGATCTACGGTCATCACCTACGGAACGTCAATGGACTTACGATCCATAGATCACCTCCGTGAATGCCCTGTTCTTTCATTTCTTTCAGCTGTCTCTATACTTCCACGCCTGAACATCTTTCCTGCAAAATATGATAAAAACACATAAAAACCAATACAAAAAGGCCCTAGACACACACAACTTGTAAGTGAAATATATTAGAAATACCGTAAACTCACGGTATATCAATTAGATAATGACAAATTACATTAGTGAAATAATAATTAGTTGATAGAACCGTGTCTCAGACCCGAGTTGAAGACACCCCTTTATGGTTACTGATAAGTTTTCACGTGAAAACCCTGTAGTTGGATTTTAGATCCGTCATGTGAAATAAGTTAAGAAAATATAATAAAGGACTAATTTAGTCAATGAATTAAATTTTCAGAAAATTTTGATTTAACTGATTGGTGTCGGTAATTCTAACATGGGGGGTTAAATAAGATGTAGTGGTAGATTTTGAAATGAAATCGAGGAGTGCAATTACAGAATTTTAGTGGAATAATTTGTAATTTATTGTGATATGGTTAATTCGTTCATTTGAGAATTATTATCGTAACTGGAAGCCTCTATTAAATATATCTACGGTCCCTACTATGCCTGATTAATTGCCCAAGTTTGAAAAAAAGGACAAATTAATTTTTTTGTTGATCTTCTTTAAAGGATGAATTATTTGAGAGTTAAATATTGAGTTAGTGACAAAAACGTTTGGCCTTAAATGGATGAAAACGTTTTTGTATTGATATCAATTTATTTTCATGATCCTCTTGATTGCTCATTAAGCCTGAAATTTATTTGGACGTTTTTCCTATTCATTCTTGAGTTGGAAAACTAGTATAAATAGGCTGGATGTGGCATGAAAGAAATTATCCTTTTAAAAACAAGTAATACTTTCCCACACAAGTAACTTGGTAGTAACAGTCAATCAGGAAATAGGAGAAGATCGTAGTTCTGGATCCATGATATCTGGACGACTTTTGTAGAAGTTTCAACAGGTTAGTCTTCTTCTAAATTAGTTTATGTTATATTGTTTAGTCTATATGTAAGATTTGTGATCCTGAATATAGCTTCCGTTGTGCATATTCTAACAAGTAGCTCTTATATATGGTATGTACAATTTTGAGGAGAATGCTTCAAATTGACACACACTCTTTATGGATCTTTTTCTCTTCGGAGTGCCACAACAAATGTAATGCGTAGCTTGAGAATTGAGGAGCGAATGAAATGAAGAATGTGTAACACCCCGCTACTAGAGAGACCTAGAATTAGAAAGAAACCGTTTTTGGAAATAATCAAATTTGGAAAGTTTGACAAAGTTAAGTATGAGTTTGGGTCAAGTTCAAACGACCATAACTCCTAGATCAGGATGAGTTAAGTGTGCTACGAGATACCATAGGAAATATCTTTGAATTATCTTTCCAACGCCGCCGAGTTTGAGCGATTTTGAGTTCGTATGAGGAAGATATGCCTATTTGAAGTTGGGTTGTCTAGATAAGAAAAATCAAAACCGGATTTTTGAAGGGTATTATGGTCTTTTCACTATCCAATTAAATTACTTTGTTTTTGATAATTACTTATGGGTCTAAACTGAATTTGGTCAGTTTACGCACTCAAAGATTCACCCTAGGGTTTTTAGAGAAAGAACGCAAGAGGAGAAAAGAGGAGAAAGAGCCAAAGTTCATCGTTCTTGAGGTTTTGCTTGAGGATTTCGCCAAGGGTTAATCCCTATGAGGTATATGAGATCACATAGCGTTGGGTTCGTTCACCCACACGCCAATCATGATTTGATTCAGCGTAATTATGTTCTTGAAAGAAGAGTTTATTAGTTTTTGATGAATATTGTTGAAAGTTTCGTTTGAATCTTGATTGTTGAAGTTTTGAGAAGTTCTTGAGTTAGATTTGTGAAATTAGACGTCGTTTTGAATAGATTCTTGCATATTTTCATTTTGTAGTCGAATCTAAGTGTTTGGGGAAAGAACCAATTGAATCTAGAGGGTTTAGAGTTGAAAAATGAGCAAGAAAAATTGGAAAAAATCTGGGGAAAAGGGGTAGGGAACCGCGCTAGCCAGAGCGCCCCACAAAGTGTTATGTAGTATGGCACAAGGGGGTAGTAAGCCTCCTGCATGTTCAGGTACTAGAACCTCAAATTCTCTGATCTTATCGACGGATGTCCAGGACGGGTCGTCACTCGACCTACGGTCCGTCATTGCTTATGTGGTTCCATACTTGGTTAGATTTCCCTGAACTTGCACCTACACTTACCCACCTACGGTCCGTGGATTGGACTACAGTCTGTCCTGTCACTTCGTGGTTTGACTACTGAAAATCAGCTTACTTACCAGGACCTAGGACTGCCCATCTACGGCCCGTCAATTGACCTACAGTCCGTGGTTGGCTCCGTTAGTGGCTATTTATGCACTTTTCAGCTCATATCACTCTCAGTCGCTTCCGAACCAATTTTCTTGCAAAGATTACATCAAAAACATTAATTCTAATAATTAAACAACCTAAGACTCATAAAAACTCTAAGTGAAATGTATCAATAGTATCGTAAACTCATGGTAAATCAACACCCTCAACTTAAACTTGTTGTTTGTCCTCAAGCGACACACTAAGACTCTAAACGACACTTGCGTAGAAGAAAACATACAAACTCAAGCAACCACATGGCTTTCTCAATAAATTCAATCAGTTAGTGCAAATCTTTCAATCTAGACTCAACAAGCTTACTCATATGGATCAAAACATGACACAGACAGACCAATAGACATCACAACATACACTTTTCACAATCACCGAAGTACCAACTCTCCAACAATGTAACTAGTGCCCTCACTTCAAAGAGATCTTTTTTCTCACCATAAATCTATTTTTTTAAAGTTTAAGGATTCAGTCAAGACTCACGCTCAGAAGTGAATTCAAATACCGTTAGTGCTCAATACCATAGGCTTGCCCTTATTTTCACTACACAGACTCTCCAAACTAATCACTAGGATCACCATATGATTTTCTTAGCTTGTAACGTAGGCTTAGGATAAGGTAGGGTACATTTGGGTACTTTTAGTGACTTTTTTGTCCTCCTTAACATTACATTGGCTTCTTACATCTTTTTCAACCAATTTTGACATATTTTTCTTTTCTGCTCTTTTCCTTTACTTTTTCAGCACAAATGTGACTTTTGACTTTATTGCTCTTCTTTTTCACTTTTTTTCACTTTACTTTTTCATTCTTTGTTATTCAACATCAGTTTCACTCACTTTGTTTCTTTTGAATTTAGTCACATCTTTTTCTATCCTTTTTCTTCTTCTACACACAAATCTTTTCATACCTTTTTTTCTTTCAGTTTCCCTTTTCATAGCCACCCTCAACTTAAGTAATTTGCATGAGTTGAGGTGCACAATGTCTGAGATCGGACCAGGGCCAAGATTAAGGTAACTTTTTGAATTAGCCACCCTCAACTTAGACTTGTGGCCTAATTTAAGGTGCACATGTCCAAGGAGGGACCATGGACAACACAGTCTTTTAGGGAAGGTGAGTTAGGTGTATTGATATAAGTGGTCTATTTTAGGCTCAAACATTTGGATCAAAGGGAGCATTGATTTCTTTTAGTTGAATTTATTTTAGGCTTAAGTGGACTCATTTGAACAAAGGCCAATGATCATTTCCCAATTCCTAACCTAGATTGTATTAATAGGACCAACATGGCAAGTTCTAGATTGGCACATACAATATGAATATACAAAATCCACTCACAGTCACTTAGCACATTATTTCATTACCGGATTATTGAATCACCCAGTTCAAGTTATAGCTTAGGTCATGCTATCATACTGGTTCCTAATCATGTCATATGAAGATCCAACACATTCAACTCATTGAACATATAGATCTAGAACATTTCAAAATTTTGGACAAGTATCAATTTCATGCTTCTTATGCCATCATGCTTTCATTCTTCTACTTATGGTTGAACCCATCGACGGCCCCCTAAAGTTTACAATAAATTTCACTTAGACACCTCAACTGGACTTTGTTCATTTTAGACACCTTATGTATAGTCTCGTTGTGTCATTTTGACATTTTTTTGACAAGTCACCCAAATATACAAAGTGTGTGTAATACACTCGCCGATGACATGTCAAAGTGACAAATCAAACAAAGACATGTGGTATATATATAAAAAAATAAATTTTAAATAATGCCTTTTGAGTAGAAAAAAATGGCCACATATTTGATGACATTTGGCATTTTAAACTCTAATAATAATTTTTTTTAAAGAAAAAAACATCACCCCATGCCCAACCCAGTAGTCTTCTTCACCCCACCCAACCAAGTCGTCCTCTCCACCCTTACCCACCCCAACCTCAACTGCTCCTCCACCCCACCAGCCACCAGAACTTCATCTCTACCCCCATCCACCCCAATCGCTCCTCCACAGTCCACCAGATCTTTCTCTCCACCCCACCCACCCCAACATCAACCCTTTTTCCACCCATATTAAATTTTCAAGAAACACTTTCAAAAGAAATTAATTTCTATGAAAAAATTATTTTACAAAAGTATAATTTTTCTCTTCTTTACTTCTAAAATTAGTTATTAATTAACAATGGAAGAATTTGTTTTTTGCAATTCTCATATGTGCAAATGATTCAAATACGTGACAAAGAAATATGATTATTATTTCGTAACGTTGAAATTTAAACTTTTAGGAAATCTTGTGGGCTGAAATTCACTTTTTTATTTGTGGCATCACTAAATCTACTTTACTATTGAAAGAAATTTAAGTTTAGGAAATGGTAGCTAGAAAATGGAGAAGACGAAGAGAAAAAATTTTAAAAAATTAGTGAAATAAGGTTTTCACACGCAGTAAGTGTGTACATCACACTCACTATGCCATGTAAGCAAAAAATGTCAAAATGGTAGGGTTCAACCTCTACTTATTTCTACACATACAATCCTAAACATGCCAGTTCCACATAAAAGTAAATCAGTCCCTTGGGGAAAAAACCAAAGGCAAGAAAATCCCAAGGGAGGATTACGAGTTGGGTTACTCAGACTTCACCCTATCACTCACAACCCATTTACCCCACCCCCAACAAAATATGGTGCAATTTCCCTCAATGCATAGATAATAAAAAATATAGCATAGGGTGAAGCAAATCTGTGGCGCATATGCTCCGAAGACCCATCAAGAAGCAGGTGGATCCAGTTTCCCCAAACCCGCTGGATCAACAATAAGAATTCCCTCCGTAGCACCCTCATCAACAGTGGTAACACCCTCAGCAGTGATCCTCGAACCTGATGGACCAACCCTATCTTGCGAGCCCTCTACTTCCGTATCTCCTCATCAAGAATGGATTGCCTCTGAGCTGTCTCAAGATCCTGCCTTTTTTTTTCGTGCCCATCAGGCCTCATCAACATCAGAAGTGTGGTTTGAAGAGTGGTGGCGCTTCCTAGCAGTGCGGGAGGGGTCTGGTGGTGGTACAATATCGCCAAAAAGGGCAGTCATCACAACCTCATCCTCCACAACCTTAGATGTAGCCTCCGGTACAGTCTCAACAGGGGCTAGAAGGGAAGCAACATCAGCACGGAGGCTGTAGAAAACACAGTATAGAAAGGAAAAGAAGAGCTCAATATTATTGATGTATTTCATATGTTAAACTACTGCACAATACCTCCTTATATAGGTTGATGGTAGGTTACAATATAGGAGAGTTCTAATTGAATTCTACTTTGTAAGTTAACTCTTACTAGTAATACATAACAACACTTACACTCATAATGTAATACATACTCCTAATGCTAACACAATTCTTATTTTTTAGGCTAGTCTCCAACACTTCCCCTCAAGCTAGTGAGAGGTGGATTAACCACTCCTAGCTTGCTTCGAAAGGCTGCAAATTGTTGCTTTGTAAGTGCCTTGGTGTGTATGTCAGCTAGCTGATCATGTGATCGAACAAAATGTGTTATGAGTTGTCCCCTTGCCACCTTTTATCTAACAATGTGATAGTCCATCTCCACATGTTTAGTCCTAGCATGCAATACTGGATTCACAGTCATGTAAAGTGCACCAAGATTATCACAAAATAGTATTGGAGCTGTGGTAAGTGTGGCACCAATATCTTTGAGTATATAGGTGATCCATGTAATCTCAGCTGCAGTGGAGGCTAGTGCTCTATATTGAGCTTCAGCACTTGACCTGGAAACTGTATGTTGTTTCTTTGATGACCATGAAATGCAGTTAGCTCCTAAGTATATTGTATAACCTGTAGTTGATTGTCTTGTAGTGCAACAACCTACCCAATCTGCATCAGAGTATCCACACAACCTTAGAGGTGACTTTGCAATTAACCTAAGTCCAAGTTGAACTGTCCTTCTCACATATCTAACAATCCTCTTTACAACGTGAAAGTGCTCACTGTTTGGATTTTGCATGAACTAACTTGTGAGATTTACTGCATAAGTTATATCAGGCCTAGTTAGAGTGAGATACTGCAAACTACCCACAATACTTCTATAAACTGAGGCATCTGCAGAACTTCCTGTAGGCCATGCTTTTGTGCAAGTGGTGTGTTTACTGCTCTAGCCATGGCCATATCAATTTTCTTGAGGAGTTCACTAGCTATTTACTTTGATTTAGGTGAATACCTGCATCAACGTATGTAACCTCAATCCCAAGAAAGAATTAAAGAGGACCAAGATCCTTCATTGCAAACTCCTTTCCAAGTGCAGCAATTATTTCTTGAATATGAACATGGGAGCTTCCTGCAATCAGTATATCATCTACATACAAAAGAAGCAGAATAGTACCACTTTTACAATGAAGTACAAATTAAGATGAGTCTGCTCTACTATATTTTAACCCAAGGTGCAGAAGGAACATGCTGAACCTTTCAAACCAGGCTCTAGGTGCCTGCTTGAGGCCATATAGTGCTTTCTTCAGAGAACAAACATGCCTTGGATACTGAGGATCAACAAAACCTGAGGGGTTGTGCCATATAGACTTCTTCCTGTAGATGCCCATGTAGAAAGACATTTTTGACATCAAGTTGTCTAATAGTCCATTTTAGACTAACAACAACTGATAGCACTACCCTTATAATGGTAGCCTTAACTACAGGACTAAAAGTTTCTTCAAAATCAATTCCTTCAAGCTGAGAGTCTCCTTTGGCAACCAACCTAGCTTTATGTCTGTCTATAGAACCATCTGATTTTAACTTGGTCTTGAATACCCATCTTGATCCAACCACATTCATTTTTGTTGTTTTAGGTACCAAGGTCCATGTTTGATTTTCATGTAAGGCATCGATCTCTTATTTCATAGTTGCATACCACTGTGGAACCTTTAGTGCTTGATCCACATTTGCTGGCTCAACAATACCTACTAAAGTTGTGTGAGGGGTTGGATAATTTTTTGCCTTCAATCTAGTCATCATATGATGTCCTTCTGTAGTGCTAGAAGTTTGTGGTTCTCCAGCTCTGCTTGTAGATTCTGGATTTTGGTTTATCTCTTCATTAAACCAGCCTATAGGTCACCTTCCATGTTTACACCTTGTGCAGTAGGCACTGGGATGTGGTTATGTTCTAGCACTTCAGTTGCATCCTGACTTTCCGATGCATTTTCTGGATCATCAACACAGTTATCACTTTCACCATCAGAGATGTTTTTTGGATCATGAGTACTATTTGGTAGCACGTCATCAGGCTCAACATGATGTGAATCTACACCATCAATGTTGGGAGGTTTTGTCAACACTTCTGCTGAAGTTGAACCACCATTTGTTGGAGAGTTATCCTGCACAGTGGAGAAAAACTCAAGAAAAGTAGCTAGGTGAGTAGAGGTGTTCAGAGAGGATTGTGTAGGTTGCACATATGGAAGCAAATGCTCATCAAATATCACATATCTTGATATAAAAACCTTTTTTGTGGATGGTTGGTAGCACCTATAGCCTTTGTGTAAACTTCTATAGACAACGAACACACATGGGTAAGTTTTAGGTGCAAACTTTGATTGTCCCTTGAAGTGTGGATAACATCTGCATCCAAAAACTTTCAAACTATTGTAATCTGGAGATGCTCCATGAAGTTTGACAAAAGGTATCTCATTCTTCAGAACCAAGGATGGTAGTCTGTTTATCAAGAATACAACAGTGAAAAAAGCTCCCAACCACAAGAACATAGGTAGTTTTGCATGAAAGAGTAGAGTGAGACCAGTTTCTACTATATGTATATGTTTTCTTTCAGAGATTCCATTATGTTAAGGAGTATTTGGACATGAAAATTGTCTTATAATTCCATAGTTTTACAAGTTTTTAATGAATTCATTGTTGATGAACTCACCACCTCCATCCCATTGAAAGATTTTAATTGATCTTGAAAACTTTTTTCAACCATTTTCTGAAACTTACAGAAAATTTCAAAAAACTCAGACTTCTTTTTTATTGGATACAACCAGGTGTATCTAGTATTATCATCCACAAACAATACATAGTACTTCATGTGTTGAGAAGATTCAATAGGGGCTGGACCCCAAAGATCACAATGAATTTTGAATAATGGTTCCTTCTCGATTTTATTTCTCAATGCAAAAGGAAGTTTACAACTTTTCCCTAGCTGGCAGCTAGTACAGATGGTAGGCACTTTATTCCAACTCTTTACATCTATATGGTTAATTCTATTCAAAAATAGTAAATACTTCAAATTAGGGTGACCTAATCTAGCATGCCAAATGCAATCTGTCTTTCTCCAGTCCGGGGATTGCTGTCAAAGCATAAATGTTGTTATCTTCCAATGCGTAGAGTCCTCCTTACTTAGTTCCTTTGGCCAGTTGCTTCCCTAACTTCTTGTCCTTAACAACAAAATCACTTCTTGTCCTTAACAACAAAATCAGATTCATCAAACTCAAGGGTGCAACAATTATCTTTTGCTAGCTTGCTAGCCGATAATAAATTTTTATTAATATCAGGAACTACTAGTATCTCATTAATCTTCAAACCTGACCTTGTTGTATTCCCAACATGTATAATGTTTAGACGACATCCATTACCAACAGTTATCTTATCAATTCTATTATAAGTATTAATATTAGATAAGTTACCTTTGTTGTTAGTCAGGTGGTTGGTTTCTCTAGAGTCAACATACATAGCATTGTCCTCAACTTGTGTATCTTGAAAATTGACTGTTGCTAAGCCTTGTGGGAGGTCTTCTACAGCCTGATATGAGTAGTCCCATCTATAGAAGCACTTGATTGCAGTATGGTTATTCCTTCCACATATTTGGCAAGCATTGGAGGCTAAGTCCTTGTCCTTCACGTGGTTTGATGCATGCATATTCTGATTATTTTGACTATAGTTTCCGAGTCCAGCAGGTCTGAAATCTCTTCCTCTTGAGTTGTAGTTAGAATTACCTCTATTATGATTATGATTATAACATTCTCTACCTCTACCTCTGCCTTTTTGTGCAGAGAAGGCCATGTTATGATTTTCCTGTGGCACTTCCTCATCATCTTTTCTCATGTCAAAGCCTCTAAGAGAATTGACAAACTGGTTGAGTGTGGGATATGGTGCCTTTCCAAGCATAACAGTCCTAAATGTCCTATATTTAAGGCCTAGACCTCGAGCAAAGTTGATTACTTTGGTATCCTCATCAACAGGTTTCTGAATGGCTGCAAGACCATCACATATTCCTTTGAACTCTTTCAGATACTCATCAAGTTTTTTGGCTCCCAACTTGATGTTCAGGATTTGTTGTTTGAGTTGAAATTCCTTGTCTTTAGTTGCTTGACGATATGTTTCTTCTAAGCATTCCCACATCTCTTGGGTTGTCAAACAACCGACAATGAGATACATAATCTCCTCAGTCATAGTCCCTAAGATCCATATTCTCAGCAACACATCTTTCTCTTCCCAAAGACTCTCCAAATCTTCTTTCTTCTTGCCTTCAATAATTTTTCCTTCCCGTCTGTGGTACTTGATTGTCTCTCTCCTTTGATCAAGTTGGTTACCTTCATGACCTGTATAAGCTGCATGATCTGAGTTCTCCATATCAAGTAGTTAGCAGGCTTAAGCTTGACTGGACAAGCAGCGATAAGATGATGCAGAGAGGAAGTTGAAAAGGACATGAAAGTTGTGTTTGAGGCCATTGTTACGAAATTTTTGTGGGTTTGATTGTGAAGTTTTGGTTTGTTTTTTTACTGCTCTGATACCATGTAGAAAACACAGTACAGAAAGGAAAAGAAGAGCTCAATATTATTGATGTATTTCATATGTTAAACTACTGCACAATACCTCTTTATATAGGCTGATGGCAGGTTACAATATAAGAGAGTTCTACTTGAATTCTACTTTGTAAGTTAACTCTTACTAGTAATACATAACAACACTACATACTCCTAATGCTAACAAAATTCTTATTATTTATGCTAGTCTCCAACAGAGGCTAGCCAACTCAGTCTGGAAAGCGGTGACGTCGATGGTAGGTGCAGGCCTCTCCAGAACCCTCAAATCAAAGGCAGCTAGGCGTGCTTATAGACCGCTTAAATCTTCCTCTCCATCATCTGATCCATACAAGCCTCAGACTCCTCTACAAATCATATCATCTAGGGCCTTATGTGCTGTAGTAGTGTAGTCATCTGGGTCTCCAACTTTTGAACTCAGGTAGAGGGACTAGAGTAGACCCTGAAGAGGAAGTGACTCGGGATGAGCTCACAGTCTAGCTAGTGGCAGTAGAAGGTTGAGCCTGTGTGTCCATAGTCGTGGGAGGAACGATAGTGTCATCAACCTATATATGCTCTACATCAACAACAAGATCAACACCTAAGGGTGGTAAGTTAAGCTGAGGATCACTCCGCGGTGTAGATAGATTGGCATCATCTCGAATCAGACCAACATCTATAGTCTTGGTAGCCTCTACCAATCTATCACAGTGCCAAATAGTCACCAAAGCTGCCCTGCACAGATGGAAGATGATGCAAAAGAATGGTAAGGTAGTAGTGGTCTTAAAGGCCTTCTCATGGATCTCTGTGATCACAATCCGGGCGAAGTCTAGCTCCAGTCCTGCCATCAGTGCTGCCAACATCACTGGCCTGTCCCAAGTAACCACGTTGTCCGCCTGTGTAGGGGATAATCTAGTACGCACAACAACGCAGAAGAACTTCGTAGTTGTAACACCCCGTAGGAAAGCTTGGAATTTTTTTTGGAAGTTTAATGTGTCACCCACGAGGGCCACCCACACCCCATAAGTGAGCCTCATGGATGGTCACCATGGAATTGCCTGAAGCAGTGAACCACGACCAGGACCCACTCCTCGTGGATGCCCAACTTATCTCTATTCCTCCTTATAGAATGGCTCCACTGGAACTTAAGGAGTTGAAGGATCAATTAAAGGACTTATTGAATAAGGGTTTCATCTGACCGAGTATCTCTCCATGGTTCACTCTGTATGTGTACTGATTATCAGCAGTTGAACAAGGTAACCACCAAGAATAAGTATCCTCTTCCAAGAATAGATGACTTCTTTGACCAACTTAAAGGGGCAAGTTATTTCTCCAAAATTGATCTTCGGTCGGGTTATCACCAATTGAGGGTGAAAGAGGAAGAAATTCCAAAAATGGTTTTTAGAACCCGATATGGTGATTATGAGTTTTTGTTGATGTCCTTTGGTTTGACTAATGCCCTGGCGGTGTTTATGGACTTGATGAATAAGGTGTTTAGACAATATCTTGATATGTTCGTAATTGTGCTCATAGATGATATTTTAATCAATTCAAGAAGTGAGAATGAGCATATTGATCATTTGAGGATTGTATTGTGAATTCTCAAGGACCAACAACTCTATGCAAAGTTTAGTAAATGTGAGTTTTTGTTAAGGCTCGTATCTTTTCTTGGTCATATAGTTTCAAGCAAGGGTATTGAGGTAGTTTCAAAGAAGATGGATGCGGTCAAGAGTTGGCCTAGACCTCTATCACCGACAGATATTAGAAGTTTCTTGGGTTTGGCCGGTTATTATAAAAGATTTGTTGAGGGGTTTTCCTCTATTGTTTCTCCTTTCACGGCTTTGACTCAAAAGAAGGCCAATTTCATATGGTCAGAAGCTTGTGAAAAAAGTTTCCAAGAGTTGAAAGATAGACTTACTTCTGCTCTAGTGTTGACCTTATCGGAAGATACAAATGGCTTTGTGGTATATTATGAGACCTCTAGGGTAGGGTTGGGATGTGTGCTTATGCAAAATGGTAAGGTGATTTCTTATCCTTCAAGGCAACTAAAGGTCCACTAGAAGAACTACCCTACCTACTACCTTGAATTAGCGGCGGTGGTATTTGCCCAAAAGATTTAGAGGCATTATTTGTATGGGGTCCATGTTGATGTGTTTACTGACCACAAAAGTTTGCAATATGTGTTTACCCAAAAAGATCTAAATCTCCGCCAAAAAAGGTGGCTTGAGTTATTAAAAGATTATGATATGAGTGTTCTCTATCACCCCGGTAAAGTAAATATGGTGGCGAATGCCCTTAGTCAATTATCCATGGGTAGTGTTGCACATGTTGATGATGAGAGAAAAGATTTGGTTCAAGATCTTTATAGGTTGGCCCAATTGGGAGTTCAACTAATGGATTCCACCAAGGGTGGCATCATGGCCCATAATGGTTCTGAATTGTCTTTTGTGGCTGATGTTAAAGCAAAGCAATGTCTTGATCCGACCTTAGTAGAATTGAAAGAGGCGGTACTAAAGAAGTCCATAGAGGCTTTCTCCCAAGGGAGAGATGGTATCCTAAGTTATCAAGGTCGTTTGTGTGTTCCGAATGTTGATGACTTGAGGGAACAAATCTTGACAGAAGCCCATAGTTCTCGATATTCTATTCACCCGGGAGCCACCAAGATGTACCGTCATTTGTGGGAGATCTATTGGTGGAATGAGATAAAGAAGGATATTATGGGATTTGTGGCTAAGTGTCCTAATTGTCAAGAAGGTTGAGCATCAGAAATCGGGAGGTTTATCCCAAGATATTAGCATTCCTACTTGGAAGTGGGAAGATTTGAATATGGACTTTATAGTGGGATTGCCATGTACTCAACATCAATATGATTCAATTTGGGTTATAGTAGACCAAATGACAAAGTCGGCCAATTTCATTCCTGTCAAGGTTTCTTATACGACAGAATATTATGCTAAGTTGTACTGGAGGGAGATGGTAAGGTTGCATGGAGTGCCCTTGTCCATTATCTCCGATAGAGGTACTCGGTTTACATCAAAGTTTTGGATGTCTTTCCAAAAGGGTCTTGGCACCAAGGTTAAGCTTAGCACAACTTTTCACCCCAAATCGATGGTCAAGCGGAAAGAACAATCCAAACATTGGAAGACATGTTGAGGGCTTGCATGATAGATTTCAAGGGAAATTGGGATGACCATTTGCCTTTGATAGAATTTGCCTATAATAATAGCTACCATTCGAGTATTGGTATGGCTATGTTTGAGGCTCTTTATGGTAAGAGGTGTAGAACTCATATAGGATGGTTTGAGGTGGGTGAGATTGCTTTGATAGGACATGAGTTAGTCCATGATGCTATAGAGAAGATTCGACTCATTAGAGAGAGGTTGAGGACGACTCAAAGTCAGCAAAAGTCTTATGCCAATGTTAGAAGGAGAGACCTTGAATTTTATGTGCATAATTGGGTTTACTTGAAAATCTAACCCATGAAGGGTTTAATGAGGTTTGTCAAGAAAGGGAAACTTAGTCCCCGTTTTATAGGCCCATATCAAACTTTGAGACGTGTTGGTAAGGTTGCATATGAGCTTGATTTGTCAAATAAGTTGGCATCGGTGCATCTAGTTTTCCATGTCTCTATGTTGAAAAAATGTGTTGGAGATCCGACATCCATAATTCCCCTAGAAGGGTTAGAAGTGAAAAAGAACCTTTCTTATGAAGAAGTTCCGATTGAGATCTTAGACCGACAAGTTAAGAGATCGAGGAACAAAGAGGTTGCTTACGTTAAGGTGTTATGGAGAAACCACCTAGTTGAGGGTGCTACTTGGGTGGCCAAGGCTGATATGATGTCCTGATATCTTCATCTTTTACTCATATTCTAGCTTGAGGTAATGAGTTTCTTTTGGTTTGCTTTTGTTTGAAGTCATGTGTGTTGTATGTTTTCCATAATTTCCTTAAATTGCATGTTCATGAAATAGCTTAAGTTTTGAAAGAAAATAGCTTTTGTGAATTATTTTCCTCATGTCGTTGAGTATTGAGTATGAGTTGCTTATAGACTCCATGAGATGAGTTGTAAAACATGCCTTGACTTGGAGTGGAGATACCCTCTTGAATTTGTGCTTTTTGAGATTGAATTGCATGTGAGCTCCATGAGATTGTGTAGAGCATTGCTTTTGAGTTGGAGATGATAGTTCCTCCTAGAACATGAGAAATGTTAAGATTTCATGCATATTGGGTTGTTAGATTTAGTTCCTACTTCCTTATAGTGCATTAAGTATGTTCGACTTGGAGATAATGTTTCCTCCTTAGTTGTGTGCATTTTGATGTGTTGCATGCATGGTGGGCTGCTAGTCTAGAGTTTTTGTCTAGAAACGTTCTTTGAATCTCATTTGAGGATGAATGATCCCAACAGGGAGATAATGCAACACCCCGTAGCCTAAAGAGAAAAGCTTGGAAAAATTGTTGGAAGTTCCAGGTGTCACCCACGAGGGGCACCCACGCCCCGTAGGTGAGCCTCATGGAATGTCACCATGGAAACTACCTAAAGCAGTGAACCACGACCAGTACCAATGCCCCGTGGATGGGTCCACAACCTGTGGTTGGGGGATTTGTCAATGGCCCAAACTCCCTGTCAAGTCTACGCCCGACCAAGACGAACCATATATCCATCCATGGCCCGCCTGCGAGGTCTCGTGAGTGGACCTGTTGGGACGGTTAAGTTGAGGGCTTAAGGGTCTTTTCCAATTTTAATTAAATCAATATGGTGTCATTTTGCCTAAGTCTAGACCACCTATATGAGTAGTGTTAACCCCCAAAACCCCTCATTTTAAGTTATTCTCTCAAATCCCAAAACTCCTCTAAAAAATTCTCTCTCTAGAATTTTGAAGAAGAAGGAAGAAATTGGAGCTAGGTCAAGGTCAACTATCCCAATCTTCAATATTTTGTGGGCATTATGACTAAGGCATGATGAATTTTCATCCATGGGATCCTTCCTCACATGGAGTCCCCTAGAATTCCACAATTTGAAGAAGAATTTCCTCAATTCTAGTTAGGGTTTCTTCCAATGTTATGGGTTATGGTGAATGTTGATCCAATTGAGTAGATTATGATTGTTTATGACTGAATTGATAGAATTGCAGGTATTTAGGATGAAATTACATGTGCCTATGCCTATCCCATGATTTTAAGGTTGAATTGATATAGTTGGGTTTGATGCCATGAGAGGGAAACTATATGGGTTAGATATATCCTTATAGGATTGATGAATTATGATTAGAATTGCTTGAGATTGAAGCATATATGATGAATATGATGTTAATTGCTTGAGATTAAAACATAGATGATGATCATGAGATGTAGTGCTTTGAGATTGAAGCATATATGATGAATATGATGTTAATTGCTTGAGATTAAAACATAGATGATGATCATGAGATGTAGTGCTTTGAGATTAAAGCCTAGACTATGAATAGTTGATGTTGTAGTATGGAAGGGATACTACCTATAATGAATGGATAAGCATGATTGTATGAAGGTGAAAGATTTACTCACATGAATGATTCTATGTTGAAAGGATTTCTCACCTAAAATGAATCTAGACTAAAATGCTCAATGAATGGTAAGGCTAGAGGCGATTACCCTTGACCTCCATATGCAAGGATATGAGGTGATTCCCATACTTCTTAGAATTGAACAAGAGGTGAGTCCCCACGTTCCTACTATGATGATTGGAGATGGAGGCGAGTACTCATGCTCCTTATGAAATGATGTGTAGGCAAGTACCCGTGTCATATGATGTGATTGTGGAAGCGAGTACCGACAATCTTAAAGTATGTAAGGCAAGAAGCGAATACCCATTAGCCTTATAAGCTAGGCATTGAGGTGAATCCCCATGTCTTTAAAAGTAAGAATGACTAATGTGATTATGTTATGAAGTTGATTTGTTTGGAGTGTTGCTAGATATTCTTTCCATGATGTAAGCTTGACTAGAGGTGGATGACCTAAGTCTTTTCTAAGGATAAGTAAGGCTACTTAAGGGGGTATTCCTCTTTCATTATGATGCTTATTATTTATTGATTATGCTTATGCCTTATGTCTTATGTTGACTAATGCTTATGTTTGTGTTGTTATGCTAGCCATCATATTTAGTACTTGATTGTACTAACGCATACTCTGGCCTACATTCTTATCAAATGTAGGGTCCGGCGACATTGATTCTCACACTCGTGGCTAGCTTCGTTGTTGATCAAGGAAGTAAAATTTTGGTGAGTCCTCATTGTGTTTGAGGATGTGATCACCACTTTCCTTTATGTTCTTTCTCTTTTATGTCTTGGACTATTGTATGTTTTTTCTCAAAAGACCCAAAAGGGCCATGTATTTTATTATATTAAGATAGAAAAAAGGGTATGTACAGCAAAGGACCAAAACATCTGAACCTCAAAAAAGCCCAAACAGAGGGATACAAAATAAAACAAAAGACATGCTACAAAGTCAAGTTAGGAAAGTGGAAAAGAACATGTTTCTTCTTCCTTCCTACTTCAAAACCATTTCACTGATATCATGGTTCAAATTCCCCTCCACGCCAACTACTTGTTCTGGTGTTCCACTTCTGTGAGCTAGATATGGATCTTAAGTTCGAACGGATCTGAAATGTTATCAGATAAGTCTTCACCATTTTGAGTTATTCCTTAATTTCAAATTCAAACCATCAATGATTTAAATCTTTTTATCCCAATTTCACTTCTCTTCTGTGATGAATTTTTATCATCATCTTTTGTTGGTCGAAGAATCCAAGTTGCTCTCTGATAAGATCACAAACTGAAGAGGTTTCAGAAGTGAAGCGAGTCAACTCAGATGTATTATTGGTATAAGGTATTCTAACACTACTTGAAATAATTTTCCAATTCAACACCTATCCTTCAATAGGAATCAATACCACCATAAAAGTCTAGATATTGAATTGGATTACTATTTCATGTATGTTATGATGGAACATTGTGATCGAGTTAACCTAAGTTTGGCTTAGCTGAAGGTAATCAATGATGTTTGTAAGTCTTGGTTTAGTACCAAATGACACCTCAAAGCTCTCACCATGTGCTAGGAACTGTCAACCAATCAAAATTTTTTCAAACTTAACTAACATCGATCCAAAAACTTTCTTGGTAGGCCTCACTATTAACTCAATAGTGTAACTTGTACAAATGGTATCTTCTAACTCTTAATTGTAACTATTTGTTGAGTTCCTCTGTTTGATTCTCATAGTTGGAGTACTAGCTTTATCAAGATTGATACTTCTCCTAGTTGTACTTGGAGCTTCCTGAAATGAATTGAATTTGTATGTACCTGTAAAACTAAAAACTAATAAGAAATGTTGTACTTTTACTGTAATGATTCTTCTGATCCTGTTTGTAGCATTGACTTGCATTGAAACACTCCAAGGAACCTCCCAAGATCCATTAATAATGTTAACCATAGATAGAGAATTTGTTTCCAAGATGATGTTGGAGAACCCTTTATCCAAACACTATTGAAGCCCTTCGTATATAGCCTTAGCCTCCACCACTAAATTAGATGAATCAATAATTTGTAAGCCTTTAGCTCCTACTAGATTGCCATCATGATTTATCACACAGAAAGCAGCAACACTTGGACTTTGATTACCTCTAAAAGCACCATCAGTATTACATTTCAACCACCATAAATGAGGTGGGATCCATCTAACAGCTATACTGTGAAAAACAGGTTTGTGCTTGTCTAGTTGACAAACCATCTGAGGCCAATTATTAGGGAAAGTCAAGAAGTTGAACTTTAGCCTAATAAACTTGTGAATGGTAGCATCAATATCCCATATTACCTTGTTACTAGAATAAGAACCTCCATTTAAAATTTTGTTTCTCCTCTTCCATAGAAACCAAAGAATAATATTAGGAATTGCTTGATACACCTTCTTCACTGTACTATTACCTTGGAATTCCCACCATTTCTTCATAGTTTTTTAATTTGTACCCAAGGACCTAGTAATCCAGCAGCCCTAGCATAGTAGTCCCAAATAAAAGTAGTCATTTCTCCTAATAAAAATAAATATTATAATGTTTCCCTCATAGGAGAACTGCAACAATGTCATAAATCAGAACAATTCGAATCCCAGGAAAATAGCATAGCAGCCACAAGAGCTCTTTGTTTCCATACTCTCCAACCAAAAAAGGAAATTTTAAAAGGGAGCCCCTTCACCCATAAATTTGTAAAGTCTTCATTTGGGATAGATCTATTTCTGATAGACTCCCAAGCAGATTTGACAGGGAATTTTCCATTACTAGACTTAGTCCACCACGATTTATCTACTGCTTCAGATTGCCTACAGTAACCCATATTTAATCTAACATGCTCAACTATATTATTAGGCAGGAGATCTTGCATAGTACCAAGGACCTAACCATCCTCTTTTAGGAAAATATCTATATCCGCCAAAGAATGACACCCTAGAAATTCATAATTTTGGAGATACAGAGGCCAAGATTGGTCCAATTATCAAACCAAATGCTAGAAGTACCTCCATTTGGTTCCCACCACAAGTTCTGGTTAATAGTCTCTCTATTTTCTAACATATGTTTCCACACTTGAGAACCTCCTTTCCATTGAACTAATGTAGGAATTTGTTTTTTGCAGTACTTGTTCCACATAAAGTTTGCCTACCAAATCTTAGCAAACATTGCTTGAGAAACATCAATCATTGATCTAAAACCCATGCCTCCTTCAATTTTTGGTAGGCAAACCTTGTCCCAAGCTGCCTAATGTTTGCTCTTGCCTGCAATGTTGTTACTCCAAAAGAATTTTGCAAATATTCTATGGAGTTCTTTCAAAACACATTTAGGAGGAACAATAGCAGATAAAATATGAATAGGAATACTTTGTAAGACACTAGAAATTAACACCTCATTTCCCTTAAATGATAGCATATTACCTTTCCAAGCTTGCAACTTGTCTCTTACCTTTCTTATAAGCTCTGTATAATGCTCCTTTCTTTTCCTTGTATGCGTAATAGGGCAAACTAAATATTTTAGGGGAAACTGACTCCTAGAAATACCCGTGCATTCCTCAACCACCCTACTCAATTTTGCTGCAACATTTTGATGCATAAAGTAAGAGCTTTTATCTTTATTAATTTTTGACTAAGCTTCGTAATCCTGCAAAGTTGCTACTATCTTCTTTAGTGAGTATTTGTCAGCTGAGGCAAAAATAATAGTATCATCTGCATATGCAAGATGGTTGAGTTGTGCACTCCATTTAGAAAGTCCAAATCCCACAAATTGGACATCATCAAATAATGCATTCAAAGCCCTCGATAAAACTTTTGCGGATAGAATAAATAGCGCAGGAGATAGGGGGTCTCCTTGTTTTACACCCCTAGTAGAATGAAAGAATCCCTATGACTGACCATTAATCAACACTGAATACCAATTATTAGCTACCAACCTCCATATCAAATTAACAAAATTATTTGAAAAACCCATCTTTCTTAGAACGTTCATCAGGAAGAACCAACATAATCTATCATAAGCTTTAGCCATATCAAGCTTGATGACTACATTAGCAGGCTTACCCCTCTTTTTTATATCTATAACTATCTCCTGAGTCAGTAGGACATTCTCAATGATGCCTCTACCTCTCACAAAACCAGATTGATTGATTGATTGATTGAGATCAAATTACGTAGCAATGATTGAAGCCTGTCATAAGTAATTCTCGAAAAGAATCTTATTGATGAAGTTACTCAAACTAATAGGTCTTAAATCAGATAAAGATTGTACATTTTCTTTCTTAGGTATTAGCACCAAGTTAGTATGAGTTATGGACTTAGGCAATGAGTTACCTTGAAAAAAAGTCTTGAACCATTGTAAGGATATCATTTCCAACAATATCCCAACAAAATTGATAAAATCTCTATGTCAAACCATCAGGACCACAAGCACTATCTCCATTTAGGCTAAACACAACCGTTCTAACCTCTTCTAAATCTAGAATTTTACAAAATACAATGTTCTCATCATCAGAAACAAAACTTGGAATGCGTCTCAACAAAGAGACATTTGTAGCATCCCAATCTTGTGAAAATTGTTCATGATAGAAATGAATAGCTTCAACAGCTATCTATCCTATATCTTCCAACCAGATCCCCTATCTATTTTGTATTCTTTTTAGCTACAATCTTTTCCATCTGCCCTTCACTATACTGTGAATTTCTTTTGTATTTCTATCTCCATTATCAAACCATTCATAACCTGTTTTTTGCTGCCAAAAGATTTCATCAATACGAAGATACTTTTATATTCAGCTTGAGCCTTTTGTAACACAACTCTATTAATGACATTTGGATCTTCTTCAAATAACTTCTCTTTAATTTTACAATATCCTCTCTGATAATTAATTGCTTGAAGATTTCACCATAAGTATCTTTGCTCCATTTGGTCAATGTTGTTTTGACCTTGTTGATATTCTCCTTAAAAGTTATAAAATGATTTTTAGCATCATTGAAAATCCAGTTCAGCCTAACAGTGTCCTTAAAATCTTCATGATCTGTCCAAAATTTTAGAAACCTGAATGGCTTTCTATATCTAGAATTATTCTCTTCACATGAAAGAATCATAGGAGCATGATCTGACCCAATTCTTGGTAAATGATCAACATCAGTGTGATTGAACCAATTCACCATATCCTGATTAATTAGAATTCCGTCTAACCTTTCAAAAATACAATCATTATGTGCTCTATCATTCCACCATGTGAACAGACTACCTTTATAGGGCACTTCTGTTAACTCACAATTTGAAATACAAAATTCAAAATCTTCATGGTCAGCATCTATTACTGGGAGGCCCCCTATCTTTTCTTCATCATTCATCACCACATTAAAATCACCCCAGCTAACCAAGGCCCGATAATATCTTCTGCTAGTTGATAAATATCATTCTATAATGATAATCTTTGATCTGCACTACACTTAGCATACACAATGGTGATATAAAAATTACAAGGCATGATCTAATGCTTCATATTAAGAGTTAGTTGTTGTTATGTATGTCTAACAACTGTAATGTCATACTCATGATTAGTGAACACCCATATTTTTCCATTACAGTTGGAGGTTGCTAGGGGCATTTTTAGTCTTCTTCTATATTTGTTGATGTATCTACTATCAAGAAAAGGTTCCATAAGAGCAATAAAAGAAAAAATATGGTATTTGTGTTGCATTTGAACACCTTGAAAAGCTTGTTGAGACTTCACCGACCTAATGTTCCGAATAAAGGATTTCATCATCTAGAATTGATTGATTTCATTATCTTTGGCTGGATTTTAATAGGTTGAGCACTTTCTCCATCTCCTTGCTTTTTACCTCTTCTTGCATCTTTCATCACTCTAGACGATAAATCAGCTTCTTTGGCTATATGTTCCAATGCATCTTCTGTGTCTTCTTTTACCATTACTGCATTACTATTTTGCTCACAACCTTATATCATGTCTTTCTCCTCCACATTATGAGATATGATATCATGCAGTACTTTATTAGAAGATTTTTTTTGTATGGACAGCATTTGGGATTCCTCTGTTTGTACTGTAGTAGGTACTAATAATACTGCTAAACTACTATTTCTAGTAGATTCCACCACAATATCATCATTATTTTCATATCCATTTCTTAGAGGACTTTGTGTGACCTCTACACTTTTTGAGCTCACTGCTTTGCTGCTAACAACTTCTTGACCTTCAACATGATCAAAGTGATGAATAGACTGTGTACTTTTATGTTGACTAGGAATAATATAATTATCCTTCTGATTGTTCAAAACAATTTGTTGTTGTTTGTTTGGTTCATTATCAATACTCTTTGTACAACTCATACTACTTTCACCTCATTTATCTTCACATTGCTGACTTTCTACTATATGCTCAGGAAATGTTGCCGATGAAGATCCTACTTCCAAAGCCAGTCCAAAAGATTGCGAGATCCATTCCTTGGTTGACATAACCTTTTCTCCTTCATCCCTATTTTTATGAGATGTATTATTGCCATTTACTGACTGTTGTTTTAATTGCTACCTGCATACTTTTGTCCTCCTCATTCTCATCATGTGCAAGGGCCTCGAATTTGTTCTTGACTGTAAGAGGGATTATACGTTTATCCCTCACCAAATTCCCCTGCCCTGGGTCTCCAACAATTCGCCCACTAGATAAAATTTTAGCTTTCCTTTTTTGTAATCTATTTGCGGGAGCATGTTCCTGGATCTTCATCTCTTCACCTTTGTGTTGACGTTCATTTTCTTCTTTGTACGTTGGTTGATTACAATTTCTACATTCCTCCTTGCTTTGACCTTGCATATTGCATTCAAAACAATACTTGGGAATGTAGTCGTATTTGATGCCAATCATGCTAGAGCTTACTTCCCCTATAGCCTCATTCTTTATCTTCATTTGCACGGCCTTAGGGAACTTTTCTTTTAGATCAACTATCACTTTAACACAAGCACAACTAGGTCTAGTCTTTTTTATAGGGGCTTGATCTAGTTGTATAGGTTTTCCCACAACAGCGGTTAAGGAGAACAAACATTCTTTGACAAAAAAGGTCGGCAATAAGTTAGGAAAAGAAATCCACGCCATGGCCATCGAGGTTTCTTCATTAACCTTAAACCTAGAATCATATATCAAAGTTCTCATTAAGTATGAATACCCATCCTTGCACGTGATGTAAAAGGCACCTTTAGAAATAATATTTATAAAGTCCTCCTGCTCTATCAAACGAATGAGGATATGTTTACTACGAAATAGGCTGATTTGACAGTCGCTCTTTACATCACATTGTTGAGGTATAATTCTCCTTAATTCCTCCAGATCATTCCACTCATAAGTAAATTTTCCAATCAACGCAAATTGAAGCTCTTTAATTTGATTCATTCTATCTACTTCTTCCTCTTTCCATTTGATCTGTGGGATACCTCCAACCATGGTAAAATCCTTTCGAAGACTTTCATGAGATAGTTGAGAGTGTGACCCAAGACTTTATTCATGTTGTTTAGATGGTTTGAGACAATGATGTTAGACTTTCGATCGTTATATAAAAGACTTTGATTGTATTGAAATTTTTTAAATTCCCGCTTATTTCTATTACTTTATATTATGATATGTTAAGTGGCTTGTATGAGGCCTCTCGGGGTCTTATACACCTTGTTACATATAGGGGTACCCCTGGGTCGTGACAACAGTGAAGCTCAGTGATGCCTTTCTGATAGGCAAAGCAGTATTTCGCACCCACTCGGTACACTCCCCATCCTCAGCAATATGACGTGCCATCCAATGAAGCAACGTCTCCCTCTGTTCAACCTCCCTCTGAAATGCCCCACTCTGAATAATGCCCATCCTGTAGTCATACTCTCATATATTAATAGGCAGAGTATGGGATGGGCCATAGATGAACCGGTGGATAGTAGTATTGGAGATGTCCACAGAGAAATTTCACACCAAGGTGGCCTGAAGTGGGGGCTAAGCTATGGGCTTGGCCCATTTAGATATGGCATTACGGAGAGTGGCGGCATAGAGGCATAAAACTCTCTAGTCATCTCCTCGTTTTGTGTCCCTGTGATCCATGCCATCCATTCACACTTATACTTCTTGAATGGCTCCTCGATAGTGGGCATAGTGTGGAGGCTACCTGTAAGTACCCGACGCTCCTCAGTAATAATATGAGCCATCTTCTGATGTTCATTCAGCATCTTGGCATCAAAGTGGATTTGGTACTGGCCCTCGACGCACCATTTGTTCGGCTCAGTGGTACTAGGGGTTGGCTCAGCTCAGGGTGGTACAAGAGCATTAGAGGAAGAAGCAGAATCACCGCTGGAACGCGAGTTGGAATGCGACTTAGAGACAAACTGCGACTCATCTACAGATAAATACCCCTCCTCATACTGGGGGGCAATGACTCTGACCTCATCACTAGATCTAATAATTTGACGTGCCCTGTTCCTCGTGGTCCAGGGGCAGTAGGAGAGCCTCTGGTGGTGTACGGGATGAACACATGATCATTTTCTTCATCTATCAGACATCGGGAAGGGGCGACTGAGTTGGACTTGCCATTCCTTGAGTAGGTTGGAGCTTGTTTCGGAGCTATGGTACCTATGGAAGACTTGTTAGTACTAAAAGAACAGCAAAAGACCCATGAAGTAATTTTAGAACAAGAATCATACTTAGACAAAAAAGATTTAAAAATTCAGGCAGTAGCTGTAGTTTTGACCCATGGTGGGTACCTATGGTTCGTCGATGGAATGACGGCTCGTGGATTCCCCTCCGTTGGTCAGAAGGTCCATTTTTGGTTCTCAGAAGTTGGAACCACAGATGTGCAGAACAGTCCGTCGATTGAACAACGGAACCTAGTCCACACCGTGGTTCACAACTTAGCAAAAAATTTGAGCATGGTGTAGTAACAGGCCACGACCTACGGTCCGTAGATACACCTACGGTGCGTTGGTAGTGGTCGTGGACCAGAACTGGTGCAAGTAGTGACTTCAAACTTTAATCCAACAAAATTACTTCAACAATCATTCAACCAATGTAAGTCTAAACATGCATTTAAACATATTACTCAATAGTTCATCATCCGTAGGGTTTCAATTTATGTAAAATGCATAGTTCAACACAAGGAAACAACGAAACCCTAAGTCAAAACTCTCAATTAGACCTAGCAGACAATTTATTCGATTTAACTTAACTACACACTCACACCATCATTCCAAGGGTATTATTTATACTAGATTCAACCAATTATGCATGGATTTGAATTACCCAAGGTCAAGTCTAACATTGTGACATCAAGTTTAAACAATAAAAGATTCAAAGTTTGGGAGAAATCCATTACCTTACAAGTAAACAACACTGGTGAGTGTGTGATCGAATTCAAATGCTCCAAGACCAACCGTAACACCGAACCCAGACCTTAAAAGCTTTTGGAGAGAAAATGGAAGTGAGGGGAGGAAAATTTGTGAATTTAGGAGAATGGGAAAAATGAAATTGAAAGGGAAGGAGATGGGGGAGTAAATGGGGAGATTAAGGAGTGAATGTGGGGGTAATTGATAGATTTGTAATGGTTGGGGGGAAAGAGGGAAGTGGGGAAATGAATTTAAAATGTGAGGTTTTATTTAATTGGGGTCCGGGTTAGGTCATCAAAAGCCCTAACTTGGACCAATGAGACCCCGTCGACGGTCCATGGGTCGACCTACGACCCGTCAACGGGTCTGTGGTTCACTCCAACATTTAGACAAAATCAGAGGATATACATGGGATCTACGGATGCCATCCACGGTCCGTGGATGGACCAACAGATCGTCGATGGGACCCGTAGACCACTGCACCAGCTAAACTTCTACAAAATTTTCCTTGTCGTCCCTGCACACGTAGCAAAAATTCGTGTTTTTCAATCTTTTGATCATGGTACTTCTTCATCCTCTCCTTGTACAAGGCTGAACTCTCATATGCTTTTAGGAAAACCTTGTCGAGCTCATTCAGCTCATTTAGTCTTTGACTTGAAGCGGTGCCCCTATCAAAATTCAACTTCTTTAGTGCCCACATTGCTTTATTCTCTAGATCTACAGGCAAATGTCAAGATTTTCCATATACAAGTTGGTAGGGGGACATACTTATGGGATTTTTTAATGTAGTGCGATAAGCCCATAGAGCATCATTAAGCCTTCTTTACCAATCAATTATGTTGGCATTCAGTCTTTGCAAGGATTTGCTTTATCTCTCTATTTGATACCTCAACTTACCCACTAGACTACGGATGATACAGAGTGGCAACATTGTGACGAACACCATATTTTTCAAGTAATGACTTGAACAACTTGTTACAAAAGTGAGAACCTCCATCGCTGATTATTTCCCTAGGTGTACCAAATCTGGAGAAGATACTCTTTTTCATGAATGTGATGACACTCTTTCCCTCATTGTTTGTAAGTGCAATTGCTTCCACCCATTTCGATACATAGTTAACCGCAACAACAATATACTTCATCCCATGCAAACTCACAAACGGATCCATGAATTCAATACCTCAAACATTGAATAGCTCAATCACCAATATTCGGTTCATATGTAGTTCTTGCTTCTTTAAAATTCCTCCTTCTCATTGGAAACGATCACAAGACTTGGCGAAATCATGAGCATCTTGGTGGATGGTAGGCCAATAGTACCCACACTGCAAGATCTTATGAGGAGTCCGAATACCACTATGGTACCCACCAACATGCGATGAATGACACACCTCGAGTATAATCATCATCTCAACTTCAGGTACATAGCGGCGAATAATCCCATCAGCACAAACACGAAACAAGTAAGGCTCATCCCAAAAGAACTTTTTCACATCAGACATAAACTTTTTCCTTTGGTGAAATGACAAATCTGATGGAACCAAATTGCTTGCCAAGTAGTTAGCAGCATCTGTGAACCAATGGATAAGATCATAAGAAGCAGCCAATACCTATTCATCAGGGAATGCATCATTAACTAATCCCCATCTCCTAACTTAAGCATAGCTTCCTCCTGTAATCTTGATAAATGATCGGCAACTTGATTTTCTGTTCCCTTTCTATCCTTCACCTCAAAATCGAACTCTTACAACAAAAGCACCCATCTAGTCAACCTTGGTTTTGCATCCTTTTTAGCCATCATATACCTTAATGCAGAATGGTCAGTATGCACTATGACCTTAGTACCATGCAAGTAGGATCTAAATTTCTCAAATGCGAAAACCACAATAAAGAGTTATTGTTCAGTCATAGTATAGTTCTTTTGAGCCACATTCACAGCTTTGATGGAATAATAAATTGTATTAAGAATCGTCTCACGCCTTTGTCCTAATACTACACCAAGCACCACTCCATTCGCATCATACATCACTTCAAATGATTGTCCCCAATCCGGTGAAATAATGATAGGTGCCGAAGTTAACTTTTCTTCCAACTCTCCAAATGCTCTCAGACAAGCATCATCAAAATCAAACTTACACTTCTTTTCAAGTAGCTTGCACAATGGGTGTGCAATTTTTGAGAAATATTTAATGAACCTCTGGTAGAAACCTGCATGCCCAAGAAAACTTCGAACACCTTTTACAGAGATGGGTGGTGGAAGCTTTTCAATTACCTCAACTTTGGCTCTATCAACCTCAATACCTTTCTGCGAAATCCGATTACCCAAAACTATACCCTCTTTTACCATGAAGTGGCATTTTTCCCAGTTGAGCACAAGATTGCACTATTCACATCATTTTAGTACCTCAGCCATTTGTGCCAAACAATAATCAAACGAGTCACCTACCACAGAGAAATCATCCATAATACCTCTATGGTGTCCTCCACCATATCTAAAAATATCGACATCATACATAGCTGGAAGGTCGCTGGAGCATTACATAGCCCGAACGGCATCCTCTTGAAGGCAAAAGTCCCATATGGACAAGTGAATGTGGTCTTCTCTTGGTCTTCCGGAGCTATGGAAATTTGATTGTATCCTGAATACCCATCTAGAAAGCAATACCAACCCTCACCATCTAGATGATCCAACATCTGGTCCATGAAAGACATCAAAAAGTGACCTTTTTTTGTCCATGCATTTAGCTTGCGGTAGGCCATGCATACTCTCCACCCATTCACTGGCCTCATTGGAACCATCTCGTTTTTCGCATTAGAACCACAGTGATCCCACCTTTCTTAGGTACACACTGAACAGGGCAAACCCAACTACTATGTGCAATGGGGTATATGACTCCAACATCCAACCATTTAATAATTTCCTTTTTCACTACTTCTTGCATAGGGGGATTTAGTCTCCTTTGGTTCTTAATACTTGGCTTACTATCTGGCATGAGTTGGATTTTGTGAGAACAAATGCCCGGAGGAATCCCAATAATGTCCGCAATAGTCCATCCAATAGCCCTCTTAAACTACTTCAACACCGATGTCACAACCTCTATTTTCCCTTCACTCAAGTCAGCAGTAATAATAACGGGAGAGGTGCTATTTTGTCCCAAGAATACATACCTCAAGTGAGACTGAAGGACCTTAAGTTCCAGTTTTTGAGGCTCATCAACAGACGGTGTCGCATGTGGGGTGTCACGATTCTTCATATCTAAATCCAACCTTTTTGGCTTGAAACGAAACTCGAACCTATCAAGTGCATCGACTAGCTCATCATACTCAGCAATACCGTCACTGTCAAAATTCATCATCACCGCTGCTAGCGCATCAACACCTAACATTTCCTCAATGGACACCTGAGATTCTTTCCCCACAATGTGATTCACCACGGATACCGATTTAAGATCATTTTCATGCTTCATAGACCTACAGATGCTAAAAGTTACCTCTTTATTATTTAATCAGAACTTCATCTGCCCTCTTTCCATATCAATCAACGCACGCCCAGTAGAAATAAAATGGTCTCCCTAAGATGATGGGAACCTCAAAATCAACGTCACAATCTAAGATCACAAAGTCTCCTGGAAAATTGAATGACTCTACTTTCACAAGGACACCTTGCAATACTCCAATGGGCCTCTTCACATTTCTATCAGCCATGAGTAAATGCATCACAGTCGATTTTGGAGCTCCTAAACCCAACTTCTTATAAATCAACAATGACATCAAATTAATGCTTGCACCCAAATCACACAAGGCCTTCACAAAGTGCAACATACCGATGGTACAAGGAATAGTGAAATCTCCAGGATCCTATTTCTTTTGCACAAGTGACCTAGTAGCAATGGCAGTACAATGTTGTAACCTCTCATCATTCTCAATACTAATATCCCTCTTTTTGGTCACCAAGTTCTTCATGAATTTTGCATACCCAGGCATTTGCTCCAAAACTTCTATCAACGAAACATTAATGCAAAGTTGTTTCAACATTGCTATAAACCTGCGGTATTTTCCTTCTTCAGTCTTTTTCCCCAACCTCTATGGAAAGGGAGGTGGAGGTCTAAGCATGGGAATAACTTTTTGGGTCAACTCAGAATCCTTTTCTGTAACATCTTTTGACTCTCCAGTAACCTCAATCTCATCCGCATATTTTTCTACCACTCTTTCAACCTCAGACGCCATGGGGGGAACAATATTCCATTTACCTCCGCCAGTAGTGACTGCCATACAATGCCCATCATTTTTTGGATTTTGGATAGTGTTGCTACGAAGTATGCCAGGCTGACGTGGGTTCACAGTAGTGGACAACTGACTAAATTGTTGCTTGATCAACACTGTATAGACATCAACTTTCTGACCAACCCAAAACAGATCATTACGCATCTCCTTCATATTTTCATCAGTTGCATCGAACCTCTTCATCATCTTCTACATTATGTCTTTAATGCGATTCATACTATTACCACACTCTCTATTACTAGATTCTCTATTACCAGGTGGAACAAAGGGCCCAACTCCCTCAATCATGTTGTCATAGTTGTTTGGGTTGTAGTTGTTATCACGATTATAGTTCCCATACCGGACATAGTTTCCCTCTCAGTCATAGTTTCCATAGTTCTGACCTTGGTTTCCTTGACCTTGGCACCAATTATCTGAGTTGGAACCTTGGGAGTTGGTTCGGAAACTCCCCATCTGATCATTCACCAAATTTGCATTCCTCAATTGGCGGTAGTGGAGTTCTAGTGAGATAGTTTAATGCATTCACTTTTTCCACACTTCCACTCATATGCTTTAACACCAGACCAATATTTGTCCTCATTTGTTCCATCTCTTCACGAATATCATCATTGGATTGACTGGGTGCAGTTTGGACATCAAACGTGCTCCTTCCAGTATTTACCTTTCTAGTGCTCCAAGCCTTATTGTTTTGGGAAATCCTCTCAAGTTTTTCGGCGATCTCCTCACAAGTGCACTCACCATATGACCCTCCAGCAATAGTATCCAACAAATCTCTTCCATTTTCATTCTATCCTCTATAGAAGTACTCTTTCAGGGACTCATCACCTATGCAGTGATTTGGAACACTCCTTATGAACCCAGTGTGTAATGACTCGGAAAACTAGTAGGTGAAACTACAGCCTTATGAGTTTGATGTGGGGTTTTATGTTGTCAAATGAGTTCCCGAGCTTAGGTTGAGGTGTTTAGGGGTTAAACATCAAGGTATGACTCCCCAAGGGCCAACCAAGGGTCCTTGAGGAGGACCCTAAAGTCTAACCCCAAGGCTGCCCCGAAGAACTAAAAGCAGCCAAAAATCTAAGGACCTAAGAATGGGACCTACTGGGCGTAGGTCCATCCACGCCCCATGGAACCAAACCATAGGTCAAGGCCCCTAGATGGAGAGTTGCAGACCCCACCCATGGACCTGCAGGATGGGGCGTGAGTCCACTCACGGTCCATGGGTCAAGGGGCGTGAGTCACACCTGAAGGTCTGTCTAGGTTCGGCCAAGTGAGGGACTAAGTGGTAAATTCCTAGGGTGGTTAGTTAAGTTAGAGGTTGGTTTATATTGATTATTTAGAGTTAGTTAAGACATTTTAAACTATTAACTACCCTTTACAACTCATAATTCCCAAAACACAAAATAAAAACACCTCCTCTCCAAATATTTTCTCTCTAGAAACTCCATTGAAGGAGAAGATCAAGGTCAAGTCAAGGGGTGAAGGAGCAGCCTTTTCTCTTCAACTTCGTGAGGAAAAATTCATAAGGTATGGTAGTATTCATCCTTGGTTAATTTCCATCCAAGGACTCCCTTCAAAACATGATTTCAAAGCTTCCAATTCCCCCCCAAAAGTTAGGGTTTCAATCTAAGTCATGGATTAAACTTCAAAACGTTTTCAATGGTTTATTTATGATGAATTATGGTTGAATTGATGAATTAAAGGTTTATTTATGATGAAATTCCTCCATGAACCCATGATTACCCCAAAATACTAAATTGTGAATTTATTATGTGGGTTGATTGATTAAGGAAGCATGTTAATTGATTATGTATATATTTATTGAGTTATTGAATCATGATATTCCCCTTATATAATGTAGCATTCTAAATGTTTGGATTGAGCTTGATTCATAGCCTTGGAGGGTAAATTTACGAAGGTTGATGTGTAATCATGATGCTATGTAAATGCTTTGTTATTTCAATGAAAGTAATGTGATCATGTCTACAATGCAATTGTGTTATTATTGAAAGGTTATTCTAAATTATACACTTATGAATGATGATGACCTGTTGTGAAAGGTTTCTTCAATGTCATGTTATCTCTTGAATTGGTAGGCTTAAGGCATCCTCTTCTTGTGTAAATGAAAGTGATCTTGATTGAAGTACCTTGAATTGGTAGGGTTAGGGCATCCTCTTCTTGTGTAACTAATGTATCTTTAATTAATGAACATTGAATTGGTAGACCTGATAGTGTTATCTGTTTCATGTATCTAATAATGAACCTTGAATCGGTAGACCTAATGGTGGTAGCCCTTTCATAAATGATTAATGAAGTATTCTAAGGCGTTTTCTTGATTCGGTAGACCCAATGGTGGTAGCCCCTTCATGATGAGTCTATGAACTACTAATGTATTGATTACCCGTGAATTGGTAGACCTAATAGTGGTAGCGATTTCATGTGTGAAATGATGAACCTTGAATCGGTAGACCTAATGGTGGTGGCCTTTTCTTTAGGATTATATGAGTTATCCTAATAATGTACCTTGAATCGGTAGACCTAATGGTTGTGGCCCTTTCATGTGTGTAATGTACTTTGGGTTGGTAGACCTAATGGTGGTAGCCCTCTCAAGTATAATAATGTTAATGTGAATGACCTAATCTATGGGAATGTAAGCTTAGCACCGCGTGGATATGGTAAGATGGAAGCTCTCCCCATGTTAGGCTGGGTTTCAATGAACAACTTTCTTATCCCAAAACTATATGCCTACATAGGTCTTAGCTAGTGGATCCACCTAAGTCAAAATGTTACCGGTCCTACCTTAGGCAGGTAGACCAACCCTTTACGGTGTGGGACAGACACCGGATTCCATGATTTTCTCACATGGTCTTGTCGGTTAATGTTTATTACCATCATGTGAGATACGTGCTATGGTTACATAAGAAGTTCTATGAAGTATGGGTGGTAGTATGGGATGCCATTCATGCATTACATGAGTAGGCTTTGAGAGGGCTATTGTGTGTTCTCTAATGTCTTAATGTCTAATGAAATGAATGTGCTCATAATGATGATAACGAAGAATGTTGACTTAAAGGCTTAATGTAATGATAAATGTTTAACTTGGATTGTTATTATGAGTTACTTTCATTGTCATGACTTATTGAATGAGAATGTTCCTTATCTATGAGTATGGACTAAAGATGAAAATGAAGAATGCTAAGTACATCTATGGTGGCCTCAAAATGGTACTTAGTCTGAATGGTGGTATGGGACTCCATTCCTACATTGCACAAGTATAGCTTAGGGTTACTTAAGATAAAGGTTCTAATGTGTTGTAATGGCTTTATGTTGAATATGCTTGTATCTTATGCCTCTTATACTAAATTTCATGTTGTTTCTCAAAATTGGCATAATGCATGGTTTTCAACCAAAATGTCCTTTTTAGCATGATTTTTGCATGGCTACCATACTTAGTATATTTTTGTGTGGTAACCAATATTTCTTCTATTTTTACTACAAAGTGTAGGTTCTGGATCTTAAGGTGATTTCTTTGGAGTAAAGCTTGGATTGACTATTCTCTAAGATAGTGGTGAGTCCTCAAGATTCGAGGACATATGAGAGTTTTTAGAAGTTTCTTTCATGTCATTTTACATTTCAGACTATGTTGAAGGGCTGTGACCCTATCTTTGTTTCAAGTTGTATTATATGTCCATGTGAGACAAGTAAGACTTCCGCTGTTTGTTTTTAAATAAAAACTTCGATTGTATGGTTTAAAGTTTTTAAATTCTGTACCATTTTCTTATGTATTATGTTATGAATGTTATGAGGCTTTTCAGAGTCTTGCACGCCACGTTACTTCTAGGGTATACCCTGGGTCATGACAAACATGGTATCAGAGTACAAGATGTTGGGATGGTTTTTAGGAAGGTGTCTCACAAGTCACGTCTAGTAGAGTCTTGTTCATGAGTGTGAACCGTGCCATATTTATGAATGAGAGGCTATAAGACGTTAGGAAATTACACTTGTTTCATTACTCTTTAAGTCATTCCATAGAGTTTAACTCTATAAGATCTCTCTCCTAATCCTTATCTTATGGTCTTCAAGATACGACTACTTGAAGGGATAATGCTACAAGGATCGAGGGAGAAGAGGTTAGTGGTGATGACACTCTACTGTTCTATAAGTTTGAGGTTTTCACCAAACCCTGAGGCCCATACATTCCTACTTGGGTCTGGGAGTTCTATTCAGCCTACAAAGAGCTGGTGTCGAAGAGAAAGAAGCAAGCAAGTGCCTTCAAACCAGTTGACTTTGTGGTTGTTCGGGGAAAGAAGGGCAAGTGTAGATGCTTTGATATAAATGAAGTCCTTGGGTGCTCTACGGACTTTATGCATAACTAGATTGATCTAGTACAGAAGAAGAATTTAGAGGACCTTAAGGGTTGGTTGGCACTCATCCTCTCCTATGTCACCCCGAGGTGGATTGAGGCAAGTGCACCTATTGAGAAGAAGGACCTGAACATTGTTGCCAGATACTGGTTCAGGTTCATAAGCAGCACTATTATGCCATCCCAGAACGAATCCATTGTCCGCCACCCGAAGGCAACGTGTCTTGGTTCCATTATAGCTAGGAAGAGGCTGCATTTGGGGTTGCTGATTGAGAAGGAGATGGCCATGAGGTCCAAACAGTGACAGACCTCTCTTCATTTCCCTGTACTAATTACTGAATTGTGCAGACGGGCCCGTGTTCCGAGAGATGAGAAGACGGATGTGGAGGTGACACCCACTTCTTCTACTGGCATCGGGCGTATTGAGGCCGAGTATTTGTGGGATGAGACTAACAGGAGGAGGACAACACCGGTGGATACATCCCCGGAGGTTGATGTTGATATATTGCTGACAGAGGCAATCGTACCCCCTCAGGCTAGTGGGCCCTTAGGTACTTCTGGCCCTTCTGTTTCTGAATCTCTTGGTTCTTTTACTGCACCCCTTCCACTATTTTTGTTGTTGTTGCTGCCTCTAGGCCCCCAATCACCCAGACCATTCTGTACAAGATGAGCCATCTGGCTCATTCAGCTAATGTACGCGCCTCCTGGGCTGATAGAGCGGGCCCATTACTACTGCTTTAGCCCCCATTAGGGCTGAGTTGAGGGAGCACCGAACGTTGATTGAGAGCTACAAGTTGACATTGGATTCCCTTACAGTCAGAGTTGAGGCCTGTGAGTAGAGTCAGGGTGCTGCTGATGTTGTGACGGCCTTGAAGGCGGATATTACTAGGTTGAAGAAGGATGTTGACCAGCTGAAGTCCACTAATTTGACTATGTTGTTTGGAATGGTGGAGATTCCCGGCATACCGAGTGCTGATGTTTCGGCTAGTTCTGAGGTTTCTCTGGCTATTACCGGAGATGAGGTTAGAGCTGATGACGCTAAGGGTGAGTCCGAGGTAGAGATAGATAAGGAGTAGCTTGGTGTTCGAGAGGAGACTGTGTACGAGTATTTGGCTGACTTAGAGGGTGCCATGTTTGAGACCACTAGGCAGGCATCGCTCCGAGACACTTCTATGGTGTGCTCCAGTGGAGCCAAGGATGATGAGATACTGGGCACTAATGCCCAGACAGAGGGGGTTGCCGATATGCATACTACACCCCAGTCCTAGCCTGACAGGATGATCTTTTTGCCTCCTTCTCTATTATTTTTAGATTGTTTCTATTTTTATTTGCATTTAAGGACAACTGCTTATTTTTGTTGGCGGGGTGAGGTATTGCCACACCTATCTTTATTGGGCTGCTTTTGTGAATATTGGCTTATTTTTTGTTGTGTTTTTGTGAATATTGAAGCATATTGGTGTTTATATATATATAGATTGGTTTTTGAGATATTGTGGTCCATTATTTTTAATATAAAAATGGTTTTGACCAATTTTAGAATTTTTACCACCTCTTTTGTGTGTGATTGTGGTTGTTCTCTTGCAAATTTGAGTATCGGTTGTGGTCAATACCGATGACTTGAATAGTTCTTTTGATTCTACGACATGAATGTGCAGCTACGATGAGGCAAACTCAGTTACATAGGCAATATGTGAACTGTTAGCATCTCGTTGTGACTAGCCGATTGTCGATTAAGTCTCTTGTGATGAACATTGCACGCTAGCTAGAAAATGTGGAGTCTTGTTTGAATTGTATTGATTGCCTTGTGTGGTGAGGTTATTTTGAATATTTTGCTTGATGACACCAAGAATTTGCCCTGTTGGTATGATTGATTGATTGAAACATGCGATTGAAATGATCTTAGGCAAACGTTTTGAAGAGTGAAACAAATTGATAATATACCTCTTTGTGGCCACCTTGTGAGAAGTATGAACCTTGCTTGGAACCTTTTGAGTCTATTCTTTTCTTTGGAATAAACTTGAACAACTTTGACCTCTTTGTCCCATTACCCATAACCTTCATGAAGTATTAGTTCATTTGAATAACCAACTTAGGTCAAAAGCCTAAGTTGGGGGTGTGGCAAAAAAGGAGAAAAGTCAAGAAGTGTGAAAAATTTCCCCTTGATGGATTGTTTTGAAAGATATGGAACCCCTATATATATATATATATATATATATATAAAAGAGGAAAGAAAAATTGTGAAAATAAAAAAAGAATAAAAAGAAGAGTTGTGAAATAAAGTGTGTGAAAGAAGCAAAAGAAATGGGGTATCCGGTGAGTCATGTTTAGTTGAATAATGAGGTGGATTATGAACATGTTTGAATGTGAAAGAGAAGGAGAAAATGTGATTTTCAAGCCATACTTCATGAAGGTAGAAGCCACTAAGCCTGAATGACCATACATTTACACTCAGCTCCATTACAAGCCTGAAAAAGACCTTGGTGATCTTGAGTGAGCTGAAACGAATGTTGATTGGACGATAAGGGCAAGCCTATTGGTGGAGTCATGCATGTGTTCATCTTTTTTAGCGTGAGACTTGCATTTGATTCCGAAATATTAAATTGTTGAGAAATTTTGTATGAAATATGGAATCATCATTGTTATGAGGGCATTTGAATACTTTTGTTGAGCTTGAACTTGCATTTGAAGAAAGCATTGTGAGCTTGAGTATACTTGATTATGGTGAGTTACAATTTGAAACTTTGAGTGCACAGTTGAACATTGTATGTATAGTTTGAACCTTTTGTGTGCATTTGTGTTGAGTCTTAAGTAGCACTGTTTGTAGACATCCTTATTGAACTGATTGATCTTGAGTTTTACTTGAGGACAAGCAAAAGTTTAAGTTGGGGGTGTTGATGAGTTTGAGATTTCGACTCATTTAGGGATTTCTTTTCATGATTTAAGTGTCCTCAAATGCCTAATTTATGCTCTAAACTGATGTTAAAGTAATGATTTGCAGCAACAAACGCTAAGGAGCAAGGCAAGGACATTGCTGGGCAAAAACGAGCGAAAAAGCTGAAGATGTTGAAGGAAGGCGGTCTTGGTAATTGCCAAGACCACTCGGCGAGCCACCGAGTGGCTCTTTAGCTCGCCTAAAGTTCCAGCGTACCAGCCCTGGGGAAGAACCTACTTGGCGACAGAAATGGATAGTCGGTGGATCGTCGACCGACTTGGCGACATCAACATTGATCGTCTAAAGTCACAGAACCATGAAGTATAATGGCCAATGCAAATCGGTGATGGAATGGAGAAAAGGGAGGATCGCCGACCTGGATGGCGAGGCGCGACTTACTCCGCCTAATGGACCTGAAGGCCAAAAATTAGAAAACTATAAATTGAAATTTAAAAAAAAAAGAAAGGAGTTCTGATTCCAGAGTTCTTAGAGTTTTGGTTTTCTTTGAGTTTTTGAGTTCCCACCGGAGACTTTGAAGCTTTTGAGATTTAATTTTGAGGAATTTCAATTGGGTTTTTGAACTAATTCAATTTGGAGCATTGTAGAGACTTGGAAACTTTTACCCAGCTCATGGCTAATATAGTTGGTAATTGTTTCTCTTTTTATGATGTGTAGCTGAAACCCCAATTCTTGGGGTGTGATCATGTGATTATTGGCTTACTTAGCTTATGAGTATTGTTATTTACTTATTTAAATGCTTAATTGAAGTGGGTTTAATCGATTGTTGTGTATTAATCTATAAATTGTAGTTACAAATGCAATTCTAACTTAGAGTTTTGGGCTTGCTTAGAAAGAGGTTTTAGAACTAAGGTTTTAGATTAATGATTGTAGTTATTGGGTTGATGTGGGTTCAGCTCGAGAGAATGAATCTTAAGATCGATTCTACCTATCTACCTCGAGAGAGTAGATAAATTAAGGTTTTGGATTTTTCTTAGTGTAAAGCTTGTCGAGGTTCAAGAGGACTCACTTGAATCATAATAGTTGTTCGAGAGAAAGCTATTGGACCTATAGTCTAGCCTACCTACTAAGATTTAACAATCGTTAGTAAATTTCAATTACCCATATAGTGAGATTAGCCTATAATCGATCACATCCCAAGCATTCCTCTCAATATTGTTGAAACCCCCTGTTTTCGTATTTGTTTTAGTTGTTAATTGACAAACCAATTCCCCCATGTGACATTTGTTGTCACCCCTTTCAATTTAACTAAATGTTTACGATAATTTCTATTCCTCCGCCAATTACGAATGAATTTGAACTTGTACTGCTCCATGTGGGTTCGATCTCAATTGTTCGTTGGGTTTTATACTAGATGATGATCGCCCACACCTAGTACTGGATGAGGTGTGGTTGAACGCTTATCAGTGACATATTTGGAAAAAGATCCATTAACAGGATTTGGTGCTACCAACCACTATCTAATAACTTAAGACAGAGAGGAGATAGTTAACTTAAGGCTTTTAATGGATTAACCAATTAATTCGATACTCAAGTACTTGAGAAGGACTTAGGGTGATATTCTCATAATTGGGAGAGGCTTTAAGAGATTTATAGATTTGTCGGTTTTGTACAATGCACACCTGAATGAATGAATAGTACAGCATTTATTGGAGTTTCGATATTTGAGAATTGTAACCCTAGTTCATCTTCTCTATTGATAAAAACCAAGTAGTTAAAGTAGTTCGATAAAAACCCCAATTCCCCGATAATAGTTACTTTCGTGAATCTCAATAACAAATTATAAGCAAATTCTAGTATGCTCTCGGTAAGATTTGACCTCAACCTAGTTAGGTTATTGCATTTTGCATCGACTATTTTAACACCGTAAAAAGGATGTAAGTTATGCGACATCACACACTAGTCAACTTACCTGCACATTAGTCAAATAGGCAAAGTATAATGAATTATGAAAAACTAAAAGATAAAAGAAGAAGATTTTTTACTGATTCGGATCACCAATGTGGTGTCTAGTCTAGTCTCCTTGTGTTAGAAGGTTTCCTTTAGAGCTTGAATGAGCTTTGACTGTACAGATTATGTTGTTGTCGCTTGATCTTAGACCATTCCAGATTTTTTTATGGCTACAATCTTTACTTGTATAACTCACACTTCGCTTTTATTTAGTGCCCACTAGAATATTCCCAACGAATACATTATTTACTGCACGTTAAAAGAGTGAATAGTATCTCTTGTTCAAGTAAAGTTGCACACTTGTTCCCTTGATCTTCATCTTCTTTTATAAGTTGTGTTTGCTTGTGACTGCTGCTTCATTGCATTAATTTTGGACTGGAAGCCTTGATTGTTGCTGAGTTGGTGATTTTGTTGAAAAATTTCTTGAGATCAACTTGCTCCACAGGCAGAGTCAACACCACTGAGCAAAAAAGAGTTGTATCTTGTACAAACAATAATTAAAAGTACAAACAAAACAAATTGACGTACTGAAATATTTATTGGAGACACTAGAACAAACCTATGCAAAGCCTAAAATGATTATAAAATCATAAGTTAACTATATGAAAAAGGAAATGTGCAAAAAAAAAATTGTTTCACAAACTAACTAGCCACAATTGACAATGGACAGATGTCGAAGAAAACTTTTTTACATGGTTTGATTCTATTTCATTTATGTACTTCATTCGGTTGCTACCCCTGCATCCACTTTGGAATTGTTGACTTGGGGTCTTTTTCTCTTTTTGATGATGAATTTGTTGATCTTTTTTCACTGAGGTGTGGCCTTGTAGACTCCATTTTGAAGTTCATTCCTCCACAAAATCCTAATTTTGCATGTCACTCAACCTTGACTCCCAAAGTCATGGAGTCCTAATGGTTATTGGCTGATGGAATAGACTCTTCACTTTTTGCATACTCCGTTTCAAGTGAGGATGGCGTGGAGTCGTGGTGTTTAGTTGGTGATGGTGTGGACTCATGTGTACTCACTTTAGGTGAGGAAGTTGTGGAGTCATGGTGTTTCTTTGGTGATGGAGTCGACTCATGTGTACTCATTTTAGGTGAGAAAGTTGTGGAGTCATGTTGTTTCTTTGGTGATGGAGTTAACTCATGTGTACTCATTTTGGGTGAGGAAGCTGTGGAGTCATGGTGTTCTTTTGGTGATATCGTAGACTCGTGTGTACACATTTTAGGTGAGGAAGTTGTGGAGTCATGGTGTTTTTTCGGTGATGGAGTCGACTCATGTGTACTCATTTTGGGTGAGGAAGTTGTGGAGTCATGTTGGTTTTTGGGTAATGGTGTAGACTCATGTGTACCTATTTAGGGTGAGGAATCCATGGAGTCATGGTGTTTCTTTGGTAGAGTAAGCTCATGTGTACTCATTTTGGGTGAGGAAGCTGTGGAGTCATGGTGTTTTTTGGGTGATGGTGTAGACTCATTAGTTTCATGTGTATCCATATCAGGTGAGGAAGACTTTTTATGTTTCATGGGTGATAGGGTAGACTCTTCACTTTTGGATGAGGAAACTGTGAGGTCCTGAGGTGACTTAGAAGATTCTTGCAATTTAGTTTTGCTAGTTGGTTCTACAATATCCACTGATTTGGTAGGTGACTCTGCTTTGGTGGGCGTAGCTGTAAGGTCATGCTGAATCTTGGGTGAGTCTGGAGACGTCTCATTCTTATGAAGCGAGTCCTTACCATCATGATCGTCATTCTTGGTGGATACATCAGTGCCCTCGTCTTTTTGTTCTATTAACTCTGGATTGACCTCTATCTTTTTCTCAACCTCCAACGGTCCAAGCTTTGCATCAATATTCTTAATTGCAGTTGTTAATGATCTTGCATCACGAGCAGCTGCTAATCGTCCACCTGATGTTGCCTGTTTATGAGAATAAAAGAATATATCACCTGATGTTGCCTGTTTACTATTATTATTCTCATTATCTAATAAGTAATACAACAAGATCCCAGAAGTTGGCCAAATGATCATGAATTTCGCAACAACAGAAAGATAGCTGAAATGTATTTCCTCTTGAATTGAGTTGAACCCCCTTGGCCTCTTCATGCATGTATTTATTTTTTTATATTTCAAGCCCCCTTAGTGAAAATCCTAGCTCCTCTACTACCCACCCTTCTTCATAGATCCACCTATAGAATCTAACAAACTGACAACACAAAGTCACTTGAATCATTGGATGCTAGAAAAAGTGTAAGTTGCACAAACCATTTCATAACATACCTGTTCCAATTGTTCAGCCCTTTTCTTAAGAGCTTCTGAAGATGCTTCCTTGTAAATAAGTTTTAAAATGTAGACCAAGTGAGATTGGAGATTCTCTTTACGGTGTTCGTCTGCTTTGCATTGGGGAACAGTCGATTGGCAACCAACGGGATAAAAGGGACAATTGACAAGCTTCATTGTACAAATAGTTATACAATGTCGGTCCATTTCACGTCTCATGAGCATTTCTGGGCACTTCTGCTCACACTGAAGTATTTTGAAAGGACACTCCGAATCATGCTGTTCAAGTTGAGCTGCACTAAATCTTGCATTACAACCCTCATTTTCACAGTGTATTTCCCTGAAACCACACGAAAAGACATGTCTCGCAAGCTCTTCTTCGGACTTAAACTTCATATTGCAGTGAAAGGTGTTTTTGAAATCAACGTTTCGAATCACTGTTTGTGCTACGGTTTCCCTCCTCGCCATCAACCAAAAGCCATTTATCTCCATTTCTTGTACAAAATCATCTATTCTATCCTCTCTTCTTTCACTTAGTATCCAACCTGAAACCTTGCTAAAAAAATTTCTCTTCGACTGACCAAAATCATCGATAAAATCCGAAATGTTATCATAAGGGTTGTCCGACACAATGGTTTCTGTTCCACCTTCTAACACAACAGATTCAGCAACAAATGTCTCGCTTCTCTGGATAAGATAGTCCACCATTTCTCTTCTGATATCAACAGCCATAGAAGCAGGGCTCTTGAATAAACCACCAGTCGTGTTGTCAACACAAGCGGAGGCTAATCCTGTAAGGAATTCCTGTGCTACCTTTCGAACCATTTCTGCATCAAATAGATTACAAGAAAAGAGAGGACCCTCCTCTTTTACTTCTTCGAGATTTGTTGGTTTCATATCCCCTTCATTTTTAGGGGGATCCATGTTTGAAGAAGCTTCCAACGTATCTGAAGAGACAATTAACTGCATTACAGTAATCAGGATAAATGTTATTCCATTGTGCATCAATAATCAATACAACAAAAATCATACCAACTTAAATAGCATGATAGGCTGATCTTGACTCGTGAAAGAAATAACATTCAACAACCAGCTTTTTTTTAATTTTTAGCTTCAGAAAAATTGTTTCTGCTTTCAATTAATAGCAGAACGTGCATTAGTTCAAGAAATAACAAAAATTCATATGTTTGTGCAAAGCACTTAGTACTTTCCCTATTTTCCAACCTCCAAACAAACACAAGTTGAGGTTAAATGCGAAGCATTCAATCTAAAAGGATTATCTCCTAAGCTTGGCCTTCCACGAGATAAAGCGGAATCCTTGAAAGCAATAGGAGTTATTAATCCTTGTCTGAGGCTTTCTTTCCTCAAAATTACACGTTTTCACTTGACCCTCGAATATATAATTGTCCTCAAATGAAAACAAAATCAAGCTTCACATACAAAATATAAAACTAAGTGATCGTTGAACCTGAAGTAGTAATCCAACTATCAATCTTACCTCCTATGATAACCAATATCGATATTAGTACAATGAAACACACACATTATCTTACATTAAGAATTTAGACATAACTAACACATAAAGGGAAAAAATCCATCTGAATCAAGACACTGAGTTCAGAATCTAAGCAAATTACTGAATCCCTATTCAAACCAAGAAATAATCAAAGGAATCACTACAACAAAAACATTTTTTATCGGCAGTAAATATGTACATTAACAAAGAGTGCTATAGTTAATTGTCATCGGATTAGGCTTTAGGTACATATATAAAGAGTGTTAATTGCCGCTAAAACTACATATTTAGTTGCAATTAAGCTATTATCGTTAATTAATTGATACTAAATATCAGTTTTGATATAGTGAATGCCTCCAATTTTAGAGCAATTGTGAAATGACAATTAAAGAATCACACATAAAATCCAAAACAGAACATAGAAGAAGAGAGAAAGATCACCTCTAACTTGTATGGAATAAGCTTCGATCAAATGTAAAATGGATAGGAAATATACAAACCTAGAATCCAAAATCACATTTTTAGAGAAAGTCAAAATGCAGATAAAAAGAAGCAAAAAAAAAAATACGTAAAAAGAAAAGACAATAAATTTGAGGGGAAAACAAAATAAAGTAGGTTGTGAATATTTGAGTGGTTTTGCATCTTTGTCTCCTCAATGGAACTGAATAATTTTCTACAAAATTAATTATTCTAACCGATAAAACCGTCCCTCCATCATAACCTCTTCTCTATTTATATTAGGATCCAGCTCCTCTCAATTTCTCTTCTCTCCACTTTCCCCAAGTTCCTACTTAGATGTATGACACTTGTATTATTTAAATATCAATGGTACATAATTTTAAGTAATCAAATACCTTAATCATGATTAAAAGGATATATATTACCATTTAAATCTATCTAATTATTGCTATCAAAAAACCATCTCACAATTTTTTCACACCATAGTTCAAATCATTTTAGTTATCTATAGTTTTTCCATTCACACAAAAAAAATGTTTCTTCATAGACTAAATTTCTGTCAATTTAAAATAAACATTTAAATAAGCTATTTTATGAAGAAAAAATATTGTAAATCATAAAATAGAATTTTTAGCATTCAGATATTAAATAATAAGTATTAAAAATTACTTTGCCATAAAATATCAAAGAAAACTAAAAGTTAGACTAACTTTTCCAAAAATTAGATAGAATTTATTTTTTAAAAAAACAAAATGTCTATAGATTTGATCATGACTCAAGTTGTTAAACTATAGAAAAACTCTTTTTATATCAAAATCTTAATGCTATTTAATTGAAGTAAATCCATTTTTTTCTCAAAAATTTGGAAAATGAATATTTTCTTACTAAAGTTGGAAATCTTAAATATTTTTTTAATCATGGTTAATTAGTATACTTCTTTAATTAAGAAAATTAATTAATCCACACCTTTAATATTTCAGTAACATAGGTGTCGTACATCTAAGTAGGAACTTGGGGAAAATGGAGAGAAGATAAATGGAGAAGAGCCAAATCCTCTATATTACAACTAAGTTTAAATGCACATTAAGATGTATATTCAGATTTACAAGTCTAAACTTGAATACAGGGCCGTCTTAACCACTAGGTCACTAAAGTCATCGCTTGGGCCCCTTTTTTAAAAAAATAATGTACTTATACTGTTGTAAATCATTTTGGTGGTTAAATGGATGACCATAACTCCGTGGTTAATTTCCCTCCTTTATGAGTAGTAATGTTGTTGATAATGTGGTCAAATGGATGACCATAACTCCTAGGTTAATTTCATCATTTATTGGTAGTAATGTTGTTGATAATATGGTTAATTGGATGACCATAACTCCTAGGTTTATTTCCTCCTTAATGTGTGGTAATTCTCAAAGTTTAATGTAATGTTTATGACACCCTTTGGTATTCCTCAATGTAATCCTATAAATAGAGGTGTTGAGAATAATGTTGAAAGAACACTTGAAAGAAAGAAAGTGATCTTATATTGTTTCTCTTGTGTTATATTCTTCTTGTCTTCCTTTTTATATTGTTCTTTTGTTCTTAAGTTTCACAATACGTTATCAGCACGAAGTCTCAAGGTTGAACAACATTTCTTGTGAGGTATCCATTTATAATCTAATATTAAAATTATTAAATTGTGACTATACTTTTTCTACTTTACATGTTATTTATAATTGAATGAAAAAAAAAAGGCTAACCATTTATCGATTTTACGAAGAGAAGATGAAGGTCATTGTTTTGTGAAAAAAATGAATGGACTACAAATTCGAGTGTTTTCTGTTCTCAATGAAAAAAGTGAATTATCTATACTATTGATTAATTTTTAATGAAAAGACTTTATCTAACAATCTTACTAAAAGTTATTTTTGTTATTTGTGAGGCATAATATTAATTTAGACTGTATGCTAATTTTACTTTGATGAAAAACAGTTTTGCTACTTAATTATTTACTCATTGTCTATTTTACTCTAATTTAATTATTTTCTATGATAGTTTTATCATGTCGAATTTATCAAAGCTTGAGTTCGTGGCACTTGACATTTTTGGAAATAATTACTTGTCATAGGTACTCGATGCTGAAATTCACCTTGACGCTAAAGGTCTTGGTGCCACTATTACCAATGGTAATACAGCGTCGAGTCAAGACAAAGCAAAGGCAATGATTTTCCTTCGTCATCATCTGGATGAAGGATTGAAGGTTGAATACCTTACGGTGAAAGATCCACTTGAATTGTGGACTGGTTTGAAGGAAAGGTATGACCACCTTAAGGCAACGGTATTTCCAAGGGCTAGTTATGAATGGATTCACTTGCGGTTACAAGATTTTAAAACTATATGTGAATATAATTCTGTTGTATACAAAATTACTTCCCAATTGAAATTATATGGGGAAGATATAAAAGATGAGGACATGTTGGAAAAGACTCTCACAACTTTTCATGCCTCAAATTTGGTATTATAGCAGCAATACCGTGAAAGGGGATTCAAAAAGTATTCTGAGTTGATCTCATACCTTCTTGTGGCTGAGCAACATAATACTCTTTTATTGAAAAATCATGAGGCCCGTCCCACGGGAACTGCTCCGTTACCGGAAGCAAATGAGGTTGAAGCACATGGCCAGTCTGAAAGAAGACAAAATAAAAATTAGGGCCAAAATAATGTGCGTGGATGTGGCAATGGCAGAGGACGATATAATAATCATCGTAGTGGTGGTCGCCACAAAAGGGAGAACAATATGGGTTCTCAAAGCAATCCTTCAAGAGGCAATTGTTATCGTTGTGGCATGAAAGGGCATTGGAAGAATGAATGTCGAGCAGTTGAGCATTTTGTTAGGCTTTTATCAAGATTCCTTGAAAAGAAAAGGAAATAAAAATGGTGCATCTTCTTCTAATGCTCGGGTGGAGTCACACTTGACTTATAAAAATTATGCCGAGGCAGGGCCTTCACAAAAATATGATGACAATATTGAAGCAAATTTGGCTTTAAAAGATGATGATTTTGATGACCTTGATGATATTACTCATTTGGAAGTTGAAAACTTCTTTGGAGATCAAAACTAATGTTTGATCATTTGATTGGGTAAAATTATTATGTTGTTTTATTTGTGTGCTTTTAATTGTTATGTTTTTCCTTATGTTGTTTTTATATTCAGAAAAAAAAAAAAGTAATTTTATTTTCTTGCATAGTTGTTGTTTTTTCATATTTCTTATGATGTAATTTTATTTTATGAAGATAAATAAAATTCCTCAATCTTCAATTGGTTCAAGATGAGTAATGGAGATATGTGTCTTCTTGATAGTGCTACAACCCACACTATTTTAAGAGAAAGGAAATATTTCTCTAATTTGATTATGAAAAAGGCTTATGTTAATACAATATCTGATAGTGCAAAATTAATTGAGGGCTCTGAAAGAGCGGCCTTACTACTACCTGGGGGAACGATATTAAATATTAAAAATACGTTGTACTGTAGTAAGTCTCAAAGAAACTTATTAAGTTTCAAGGTTATTCGCCAAAATGGCTATCATGTTGAGACTGCCAATGAAGGAAGGTTGAATACCTTTATATTACTACAGTAAAATTGGGGTAAAAATATGTGCATGAAAAATTACCCGCATTTTCTTCTGAATTGTACCATACAAGTATTAGTATGGATGAATCACATGCCATAGTAAACAAAGGTTTTACTAATCCTAATGATTTTATCATTTGGCATGACCGGTTGGGATTGAATCCCCTGCATTGAGAATTCACATGGGCATACTTTGAAGAATCAGAAAATTCTTCAATCAAAGAAATTCTCTTGTTCTGCTTGTTCTCAAGGAAAGTTGGTTATTAAACCATCAACAACTAAGGTTGGGATTGAATCCCCTGCATTTATGGAACGTATACAGGGTGATATATGTGGGTCAATTCACCCTTCATGTGGACCATTTAAATATTATATGATCTTGATAGATGCATCTACAAGATGGTCACATGTGTGCTTATTATCAACTTGCAATATGGCTTTTGCGAGGTTGTTGGCTCAAATAATAAGATTAAGAGCACAATTTCCAGATTATGCAATAAAGACAATTCGTCTTGATAATGCTGGTGAGTTTACATCGCAGGCCTTTAATGATTATTGTTCGTCCACTGGGATAACAATTGAACATCCAGTTGCTCATGTTCACACTCAAAATGGTCTAGCGGAATCTTTGATTAAGCGTCTCCAATTGATAGCTAGACCGTTGTTAATGAGGACAAACTTGTCTGTTTCAATATGGGGGCATGCTGTTTTGCATGCAGCAGCATTGGTGCGCATAAGGCCAACTAGTTATCATGAATTATCTCCATTACAGTTGGTTTTTGGTCATGAGCCAAATATTTCTCATCTTAGAATTTTTGGGTGCGCGGTATACATTCCAATTGCCCCATCGCTATGCACAAAGATGGGTCCCCAAAGAAGGTTGGGGGTGTATGTTGGGTATGAATCTTCTTCTATCATCAAATATTTGGAACCTATGACAGGAGATATATTTACGACAAGTTTTGCTGATTGTCATTTTGAGAATCAGTATACCCACATTAGGGGGAGAACATAAGCAGTTGGAAAAAGAGATATATTGGAATTCATTATCTCTATCTCATTTGGATCCTCGAACAAATCAATGTGAGCAAGAGGTTAAAAAGATGATTTATTTGTAAAATATTGCAAATCAACTGCCAGATGCATTTACTAACCTTTCAAGGGTTACTAAATCTTATATCCAGCAGCAAATGCTCCAGTTCGAGTTGATGTCCCGGTAGGGCAAATTGTTAAAGCAAATGAGTCTAAACCACATTTAAAACGTGGTAGGCCAATTGGTTCAAAGGATAAAAATCCTCGAAAAAGAAAAGGAACAAACGATCATGAAGATCATACCATAGAGGAAATTGCTCAAGAAGAGCTCCCAGACATAACAAATTATAAGACCAAAAAGAAGATCCAAATAACTGAAAATAATGAGAATGAAGAAATCTCAATAAGTTATGTATCAACGAGAAAAAGGTGAAATCGAAATAATATTGTGGTAGACAATATATTTGCTTATAATGTTGCTGTTGAAATAATGTAACAAGGTGAGGATGTTGAACCAAAATTTGTCAATGAATGTAGACAGAGAAATTATTGGCCAAAATGGAAAGACGCAATTCAAGCGGAATTGACTTCACTTTAAAACGTGAAGTTTTTTTACCAATAGTCCGAACACTTGAAGGTGTCAAACCAGTGGGGTACAAATGAGTTTTTGTGCGAAAACAAAATGAAAAAGGTGAAGCCGTAAGGTATAAAGCACGATTGGTGGCACAAGTTTTTTCGCAAAGGCCTGACATTGATTTTGTGGAGACATATTCTCCCGTGGTGAATGCAATTACATTCATGTATCTAATAAATATGGTAGTTCATGAAAAGCTTGAAATGCGTCTAATGAATGTTGTCACAGCCTATTTATATGGCTCATTAGACCACGATATTTTCATGAAAGTTCCTGAAGCATACAATGTGCCTGAAGCATATAAAAATCTGCAAGAAAACTATTCGATAAGGCTTCAGAAATCCTTATATGGATTGAAACAATCAGGGCGAATGTGGTACAATCGTCTTAGCCAATTTTTGCTAAAGGAAAGGTACAAAAATGACCCTATTTATCCTTGTGTTTTTATAAAAAGGTCTGGATCTGATTTTGTTATAATAGTTGTGTATGTTGATGATTTAAATATCATTGGCACTCCTAAAGAGCTTTCAAAAGTTGTTGAGTGTTTAACGAAAGAATTTGAAATGAAAGATCTTGGTAAGATAAAATTTTGTCTTGGCCTACAGATTGAACATTTGAAAAATGGAATTTTTGTCCATCAATCAACATACACAGAAAAGGTTTTAAAGCGATTTTACATGGATAAATCACATCCATTGAGTACCCCGATAGTTGTGAGATCGCTTGACATACATAAAGATCTATTTCGACCTCAAGAAAATGATGAAGAGCTTCTGGGCGATGAAACTCCATATCTTAGTGCCATTGGAGCGCTTATGTATCTTGCCAATAATACTCGACCAAATATCTATTTTGCAGTAAGTTTATTGGCAAGATTCAGCTCGTCCCCAACAAAGAGACATTGGAATGGAGTCAAACATATATTCAGATATCTTCAGGGAACCATTGATATGGGACTATTTTATTCTGATAAATCCAAGTCATAAATGATTGGTTATGCAGATGTTGGATAGTTGTCTGATCCACATAAAACTCGATCTCAAACATGCTATTTATTTACATATGGAGGCACAACTATATCTTGGCGTTCAATGAAACAAACACTAGCTGCTACTTCTTCAAATCATGCAGAAATAATAGCCATCCATGAAGCAAGTCGGGAATGTGTTTGGTTGAGATCAATGACTCAACATATTCAAGAAATGTGTGGCTTTTCTATGGAAAAAGATATTCCAACTACATTGTATGAAGACAATGCTGCATGTATAGCTCAGTTGAAAGGAGGATATATTAAAGGAGACAGAGCAAAACACATTTCACCAAAATTCTTTTTTACTCATGATCTTGAGAAGAAAGGTGAAATAAATGTTCAACAAATTCTCTCAATTGATAATTTAGCGGATATGTTCACCAAAGCATTACCAACCTCAACATTTGAAAAGTTGGTATTCAAGATTGGAATGCGTCGTCTCCAAGAAATTAAATGATGCTCGCAACAGGGGGAGTAAACTACACGCTGCACTCTTTTTTCCTTAGCCTAGGTTTTATCCCAATGGGTTTTTCTGGCAAGATTTTTAACGAGGCAACAAACAAAGCATATTACAAGATATGTACTCTTTTGTCCTTCACTAAGATTTTTTCCCATGGGGTTTTTTCTTAGTAAGATTTTAACGAGTCATATTATCTATCAATGGTCATCCACGGGGAGTGTTGTAAATCATTTTGGTGGTTAAATGGATGACCATAACTCCTTGGTTAATTTCCCTCCTTTATGAGTAGTAATGTTGTTGATAATGTGGTCAAATGGATGACCATAACTCCTAGGTTAATTTCATCCTTTATTGGTTGTAATGTTGTTGATAATATGGTTAATTGGATGACCACAACCCCTAGGTTTATTTCCTCCTTAATGTGTAGTAATTCTCAAGGTCTAATGTAATGTTTATGACACCCTTTGGTATTCCTCAATGTAATCCTATAAATAGAGGTGTTGAGAATAATGTTGAAAGAACACTTGAAAGAAAGAAAGTGATCTTATATTATTTCTCTTGTGTTATATTCTTCTTGTCTTCCTTTTTATATTGTTCTTTTGTTCTTAAGTTTCACAATATACATATTATTAAAAAAAATTATATGCACTTTTAAATTTTAAAAAAAAAAACTTGTAAGAAGTAAAAAAAAAATGTCATTAGTTTTCCCACTTTTCTAAGGGAATGAAACATTTTTTGAGAATAATTTCCTTATGTGGGAAATTATGCTTCCTTATTTACCTCCTATGAATTTGACCTTATATTTATCTTTTTTTATTTTCTATTTTATTAATTTTATTCTCATTATTGAACTCTCTCCTACAAAATCTTTTGATTTACTATTCTTTACAAGTTACAAAAGAATAAACTTTGCTTTTGAGTGTCTTCTTCAAAATCTCAAGAAGTGCAATAAGCAATCATTATATTGAAGGTACATAATACCATTTCGATATTGTTATATCAACCTATCAAATTCGTGCCAGATTTTGTTATTCTAACTTTATTTTATATTTTTTTTCTTGAAAACTTATTATTGTTGATATTCTTAGTTTCGAAATATTGATACTGGGAGATTGGGGATCGGCTGAAACACTCGAAGATGCACATTTGGGGATTCGACGATAAAGATCGGACAAAGATTTAATAGTATGTAAATGTATTCATTTCCTCAAGATCACTAGATAATGAAAATTTTAAAAAATATTGTCTTAACATCGAACTTTCTTTAACACATAATAGTTATTCTGATATTGATGGTTTAAATTTTTTTTTGAATTAAAAGTGTTAAGAGAAATAATACAAGTAGAAGATAATGATCTAATGGAAATACTCAATCAAATAAAAAGACTTGATTCTTTTCCGAATGCATATATTGCTTGTAGAATAATGTGAACAATTCATGTAAGCGTTGCTCCAGTTGAAAGAAGTTTTTCAAAACTAAAATTAATAAAAATCTTATCTAAGATCAACAATGTCTCAAGAGAGAAAGAATGAATTAGCTATATTATCAATTGAAAATTAGTTACTAAACAAATCGATTATAAAACAGTAATTAATGACTTCACATTTAAAAAATTTAGAAAAATAGATTTTAAATAAAATAGATATGATGATTTTTTTTTTTAAATAAATATATTAGGGTCCATTTTTAAGGTTTCGCTTTCGGCCCCCAATCTTGTTGAGTCCGCCCCGTTTGAATACACATTTAAATATTAAGATATTGCATTAAGATTTGAATATATAATAAATAGTTAAGACTATTTATACATCTGAATATATAAATTTATCTTTATTTAAAAAATAAAATAATAAAATATTAAATTAATTTAATATTATTTTAATAAAATATTTTTAAATTTCTTTATAGCAATTGGTGGTGTTGACCAGCTTTTAATGTCTTTTAAACTTTTTGTAAGTATTAATTTGTTGTTGACACCAACTTTGGCTCTTCATATTTATTAATTAAGCTTTCGTAAATAATAATAATATATATATATAACAAAAACTTTTGTAAGAGTATGAAAATATTTTTATTTTATTAGGCAAATTTATTTCATAAATATTATTTCTTATAAAAAAGTAAATATATATATATATAAATATTACTATTTACTTTCACATTTTTTAAATTTATGTCAAACAACTATCACTCTTAAGGATTAACTCGATTTTTCTAACTAAATATAATTTTTATTGTTGCAAACAAATATTTTTGTACATTACTCAAATTAGGAAGCTTAATTAATCAATGAGTTACTAATTTATACCAATTTTATTTTAAGAATGATCCATTTTTTCAAATAAGCTAATCTTGCAAAGTAATTGTTTTCAATTTAATTAATTATGACTATTTAATAAAGAAAGGGGTTATAATTTAAATGAGTTAAATTGAGCAAAAACTTTGCAATCCAAGTACTCTCCTTAAATGGGTCAATTTGTGTATGCCATGTAGGCAAGCACATGAATTGTGCTTCTTCATCTTTAATCTCAACCCTCTATTTCAATCTAACGGTCCTAATTGATTCATCTTTTTACCATCTTATCTTGTGTGTATATATATGTTCAATAATTGTTGCCATACTAAGTGGAGGAAGGAAGTAAATTTCAATTTTTTTAATAGTGGGAATTGGTTCCTTAAGAGGAAAAATGTTAGTGGCTAATAATTGACATAATGATGATCAATGATGCTGTAATTATGAGCATATGGTTTGTGATTTATTGATAATATGGCAGCTATGAATTAAAGTTATTGGGAACAAGTTTGAGATTAAAAATTTATTTAAAACTTCACGAAAATTATCTTCTCTGTTGACATATTTTATACCCATTTTGAAGCTTAATTGTTGCTTCCTTAAGGATTGTTTAGCCTCTAAAAATAAAGAGAATTTAGTGTTTGGTTATGCTCGATCTTGGTGAATATGGAGTAGTAGGGTTATATGTCATTACTCTTAAATTATAGTACGAAAATTCATAGAATGAGATTTTGTTAATTTTAAGTTACAATTTTATTTCATTAAAGGCTTGGTTAGTTAGTGGGTAGCAAAATTTAAAATTTTCTATAAGTTTGGACTCTACGTACGGGTCAATTGATTTTCATAAAATCCCAAGTTTATCCTCGTGTGTCTTGATTATAGATTTGAGTAAGTTTTAGACATATATTAATATGGGTGTTGTTAGTTTAAAAATCTTAAATTATTTATTTAAATAAATTGCATTAATTTGGAAGCCCAATAAAAAGGGAAGGCTCAAGTCCAGAGTGATTGTGGATTATTTGACGCAAGTGGATTTCTCGACTCTTGTTAAGTGTATAGAATCGTGTATTTCCTTGTGGTATGTGTTAGGGAGTAATGAGACTTCGTGATGGGTTGACTTATTAATATTGAATGTACCTAATGAGGAAAAAGGGGTAATAAAATGCAACTTGATTGTGTATTATTGATGTGTGATGTGTTGGGAATGACATGAAAGGCTTATTGATTCATTATTGGTGTTGTTGTGAATTGTGTATTGATATGAAAATGGTCATCTCCTCATTATTTGTGAACATGTCATTGTGAAAAGTGTTAGGTGAATTGAGGATGGATAAGAAATTAAAGAGGATGTAGCATTTCGAGGGACGTCGCGCGATGCAATGGATATTATATTTAGAGGGACGTGTCTCATGCCGCGATGAATATTATGATTTGAGAGATATATCGTATGCCACGACGAATTCCATCATCGAGGGTCGTATCGCACTCCGTGATGGATGCATGGACGGATATGTCTCTCATGGGTCCCGGACTAAGAGACAACGGGTGTGTATCACTAGGTCAAACATGCATTACCATACTTAGCATAGCATTTCATTGCATTGCATATATTTATCATTTGTGAGTGCCTTTCCGTGGAACTTGTGATTGATGAACTTGATCTTGTGTGTTGTTGATCTGTAATTGTTAAAGTGTTGTTATTGAGCTATGTGCATACTTAAATTGTGAACTATTAGGTTGGGCTGGCTTTATGCAAGTTGTAGTTGTGGATGTTCGGTTGGAGTGATAGGAGTACCCGTATTCTATATTCTTAACTTATGTTTAGGAGTTTTCTTGTTGAGTACTGTGTGGTTTGGTACTGCTTCTACATTTGTGTAGGTTATGAACCCGGATTTTTGTGATACTCTCTCCTCTTCTTGTCCGAGACTTCCTATGGAGATTTGCGAGGTAGCTTTTTGTCATCTCAACGGACATTCTAACTCTTCTTTATGATCTTGTTCTACTTTAGTGACAACAAAATTTGAGACTTATATTTTTCTTTCAAATCTATTGTAATATATTAGAGGCTTGTGCACATGACAGCCAGGTTTTGGGGGTTTAATTAATTTGACTTTGTATTCTGCGTTGGTATTAGTGTTAAACTTTCATCCTTATTTTTACTTCTGCATATGACATGATGTACAAAAAAACTAGCGAAGAAATGGGGCTAAAATTCTTAAATTAAACACAACTAACGAAAATCCAATTTTATGTTAGTATATACTCCAACAACACAAGTTCAATGGGTAATTAATAATAAGGTATTTCGGTTGTTTAAACACGAATCTTTTTGCTTAGATCCTCTATTTCGGTGTAAAGTTTATTGTTATGCAAGGAGTGTCGGCACTGTTAATTACTTGTAATAATAGGGGCATAATAACAAACTTCAAAGTGCATAATGTTACAAAGAAGAGGGTGAATTAATTCTTAATGGAATTAGAAAATGTCTGTAGTAATAGGGACATAAAGTCTATTTTCACCTATATATGAGTATTGAGGTAGTGCCGCTTCAAACAAGATTTAAGAAGTTGATCTTGTTAATAGTCATGAATTTGGATTAGCACACAACCATAAACGTGCTTAAGCATAATATTGGATTGTTTCACTACTTAGTAATATTATGTGTGATACTTTCGATTTAACAAAAGAAGTTGTGGTTATATCTTCGTCGAACTTTAAGGCATTTACATTAATGAAAAGTTCAACCCTAGATAAGATACTTTTCGATATGCATGATATTATGAGACATATTACAAATTCGTGGGTTATTGTTGAGTAGTTGTAATATGTGGGATTTCCACATCAGTGGCTAAGTGCCCATATAAGACCAAATTCTCTTAAGTCAAAATAATTGAGTAAGAGTGTATATATATATATATATATGTATGACTTATACTTGGGGCTAGGGCGCGAGCCGGGACAGTTTTTTAATGAAATATTCTATTTTTGTAATTTTTTTAACAATTTTATTTATTTAAAATTTGAATTTAATATTTAAATTTTGTTAAATAGAATAGTTGTGTGTGTTCAGAAAATGAGCAACTTTCCTAAAGAGTCACCTTGATAGACTCTATAAATATGATGAATTCCTAGATGTAGCATATTCAATTGCATATATATGTTTTAGGTTTTGGTGTATCCTAATAGAGAATTGTTTGTAATCATTAAAAATATATACATGTAATAACTCTTGGAAGATAGTGATCTTTTAATGCCTCAAAGCTTTGATTTTTCTGTTATTCTTAAGATGTTGTGTCAGGATTTCTTCAGTAACAGTGGCGTAAAATCTATTTTCACCAATATGAATATTGAGGTGGTGCCACTTCAAAAAATATTTAAGAAGTTGATCTTATTAATATTCATTAATTTGGATTAGCAGTTTAGCACACGCCCATAAATGTGCTAAAGCATAATATTGAATTGTTTCGCTACTTAATAACATTATATGTGTGATACTTTCGATTTGACAAAAGTGTTGTGGTTCAAATCCTAGGATATTGATATCTTCGTCAAGCTTTAAGGTATTTACACTAATAAAAAGTTCAAATCTAGGTAAGATATTTTTTGATATACATGATATTATGAGACATATTATTAATCAGTGTTGAGTAGTTGTGATATGTGGGATTCCCACATCCGTGGCTAAGAGCCTCCCTTTTGCCGATATAAGACCAAGCTCATTAAATCTAAATAATTGAGTAAGAACACTCATATATATATTTCAAAAAAATTACGTAAATAAACATCTTATTTTTATCATAATCTCAAAAATTTCCTACCATTAAATTATTTTACAAAAATCATGGCCTCTCAAATACATCTCCATCCCCTCTCGAATACATCATCTTCTCTCGGATACATCCCTATCATCCCCTCTCGGATACATCCCATCACCTCTTGGATACATCCCTCCCATTAAGTAACGTATCATTCGCAATCTGTGAGCTATGTATCCGCAGGTTTCCTAATGTATCCGAGATCCTATAAGTTCAAGGAATTTTTGTAATTTTGAAAAGAATAGGGAAAGGATGTAATTAACTCTTAACACTATGAAATTTATATAATTTTTACATATATTTTTATTATATATCTAAATGTCTTGGGGCTTGGGCGCGGGCCTGGATGGGTCTGATCTTTAATTAAAGATTCTATTTTCGTAATTTATTTTCAACTGTTTTATTTATTTTATGTTTTTAATTTTGATTAAATAGAATAGTTGTGTTTGTTCAGAAAAGGAGTGACTTTCCTAAGAAGTCTCTTTGGTAGGCTCTATAAATATGATAAATTCCCCAATGTAGCATATTGTGTTGCATATACATTTCAGGTTTTATTGTATCCTGATAGAGAATTGCTTGTAATCCTAAAAGTATATAAATGCAACACCTCTCGAAAGATAGTGATCTTAACGATTAAAATTTAGAGTTTGTTTGGTATTACTGTTAAAAGTTGATTATTTATAGAAGCACATTGTTAAAAATAATTTTTCAGAAAAGTACTTTTGAGAAAATAACAATTTATGTTTGGCTAATTCATTTAAAAAGTACTTTTGATAAGCAAATTGTGTTTGGTTAATCTTTTCTAAAAGTACTTTTGAGAGTCAAATTACGAAAAAGGACAATTATCAATGTATTTTTAATATTAATATTATTTTATAAAGAAAAACTATTTTAAATAACTATTACAAAATTTTAATCAAATTAAAATGCACATACTCAAATTTACAATCAATATTATGCATAAATAAATTAATTAAATATTAAAATAAATAAATAAGTCCTTTATATTTTCAATCCTACAAAAATTTTGGTGTTACCTTTATTCCTAATTTTGTAAAATAATATATAAAATAATACTATATAAACAAAAAAAAAATTATATGAAAATAAAAAAATGAAATTCTTGAATGAAACTTAACCAAACTTACAAAATATGCTAATTAATTAATAAGGCATGTATTGTTAAATATGTATATATAGAAGGGATATTTTAGTGTTAAAAAAATAATTTTCTGCTTCTACTTGTGTTTTTAAGAAGTATAAATTTTTAGCTTCTTCTCCATCGCAGAAAAAACTGTTTCTGCTTCTATTTAAAAACAGTTTTAAGAATTTGTCAAACACTTTATTTTTTTTAAAAAAGTCCTTTTTTTCTTTAAAAAATATTAAAATTAGCCTCACAACAACAATGTCAAACATGCTCTTATTCAAATCAAATAAGTGCTTAATTAAATATTATTGTAAACAAATAAATTTAATGGTCTAAGAGTTGAACCTTTTAAATTTCAGACCTCCATTAAGTGCAAATAAATTAGACTTAAGAGAAACACTCTATAAAGTAAAATCTCTAGTGATTAAAGTTAGTGGTCTCTTACAATTGTAAATTAAAGAGTATTTTTATCTCAGTGGAGTTGAGGATGGGGGTTGGGTAGTTGGTGTTGACTTTGTACTTGTGATTGTTTTCCCGGTATAAATTTCTTAAGTTAGTAATGATTTCTCGTGTTTTGTAATGATCTTTTCTCTTCTTTTTTTTAAAGAAGATTTCTTGTGATTTAAGTTAGTGGTCTCTAACAATTTATAAATATTTATAGAAAGAAAGTTAAAAATTTAACTATCGTACTTATAAGTAAGTTACATCCTTGACATATTATAAACGATGCAGGATGCTGAAGTTTCTAGGGACATTAGACATACGTCCAACTAAGTACATGAGCTCCTCATGGAGTGATAAGATTGTTTTGACTAGCACGATCTGTGATATAAATCTATCTCATATTTTATTTGAATGATGATTCCTTTTGCATTGTCAAAGTTCTTGTTGGGAAGTAGGAGAACATATAAAGTAATTTTGATAATTGATAAAGTGAACATGATTCGATCACTACTTGTTGTCTTATGTGTACTCTATCAAGTGAACCAGGTTCTCACACGTGACTGCAGTCAACCTGTACAAATATGACAGATTGTGGCAAAGAAGAAACAGTGCAGAAATAAAGGAGCGAAAAAGGAAATAAAGAAAGAACTGAAATATAGGAGAAAAGAAGGAAAGAAATAAAGAAGGAAAAGAAGGAAAGAAACAAATAAGGAAAGAAAAAAAGAAGGAAAGAAATAAAGAAGGAAAAAAAGGAAAGAAACAAATAAGGAAAGAAATAAAGAAAGAAGAAAATAAAGAAGTAGCAATTCACGTCAAATAAGGAAAGAAATAAAGAACCAACATGGGTTGTGGTGCACTGGTGGGAGTGCTTCACCCTTACCAGAGGTCTCGGGTTCGAGCCCTGGTATGGAGAAAATCCTATTGGGAGCGCCACCCCGAATGGGCCCTGCAGTGCGCAATTCGAATTTAGTCGGAGCTCCAATGTGGGCTCCGAACACCGGGTGGGAAATCAAAAAATAAAAATAAAAAAATAAAGAAGTAGCAATTCAAGTCAAATAAGTAAAGAAGTAAATATAGACAAGTTCAAGAAGGAAAAAGATTTGTTATTCCTTTCCTAGTAGAAGTAGATGAAGGCAAACCAATGTCTATAAAAAGGATCAAGCCAAAGAAGAAAAAGAGTCCTCTATGCATAAACACAAATTGAGAGAATTTTCCAGCAAAGTCAGAACAATACATATTGCATATTCACGAGTTTCATCATCTTGAGAGCAATAGTTATTGGAGCAAAACCGCAGGGCTTCGTCACAGCGACACGAGGACCAGGTTCACGCTTCGTCACAACAATACGAGGACCAGGTTCACGAGGTGTGTTCGAGTCTGAACTATTGACTGTTGAAGTCTGATCTGTCGTGTCGTAATTTTCCTATCTATAGAAAAATCACTTTTTTGAAATGTTCTAAGTATAAAACAATTTGAGAAAAATACTTAGAAAAGAGTCGCCACTTAATTTTTTAAAGAAATTAAGAAAACTTATAATTTTCAAAGATTTAAACAGAAAAAATCATTTGAAAATACCAAAGAGGGTTCGGGGTTCAATTTATACTTCGAGAAGGGTTTAAGCATTCGAAGTATCTGCTAACATGCGGTTGACCTGCGACTTGACTAAAATATTTGACTATTTTTAGGAAAATAATGATTTAACATAAAAAATAATAACTTACAATTTTTTATTAACTTTGAGAAAATAGTTAAATAAATGCCACATTTTTTTTATATATATTTTTTTCTTTTAGAAAGGAATCCAAAATGAAACATTTGACTTGTAATACAAATGATTAGAATTTGATAAAACTAGATTAATTAGAATTCATTTGAATCACTTTTAAAATAATAATTTAAACCAATTTAGTCAATTAAAGCATGAAAACTATTTTAAATTGATTGAAGATTAAGTAAAAAGTTTTCAATAAAAGTACAAGAGTTGATAAAAAAAATGAAATTTAATTAAGATAAACTTAACATAAAGAATATGGTTCATCTTTTGGGGATTTTAATTAAATTAAACCAAGTCAAATAAAAGAGTTGAAATTAATACAAATAATAATTAGAGTGGCGCATTTTCGCCTCCCTGAAAATCTGCATATACAATGAGTGCATACTCATGTATATAGACTATATTTTGGCCCATTTCTGTATATCGTACTGTATACCAAGTGTATACAACCCACTTCAGCTTCCAAGCACCTGCCTATATTTTTTGGACCTGTATTTCGCTACATTTCAGCCTGTATACATAGTATACAGTGATTGTATACCAGTGTATATCAGCTTGTATATCAGCCTTTTCTCTGCATTTTTTGCTTCTGTGTGCCCTGTATTTTAGCTCCCAGCAGCTTGAACAAGATGGGTTGACTCGATGAAATTCAAATCGATGAAATGCAAGGAATAAGTCCAAAGTGGACTCGGATTGTAGTCACATGAGGAGAGAACAAATGAAAAGATTAGCATTCCTTCATGACCCCAAAAATTAAAATTATTGAAAAACACAAGCAGCCATGACAACTAACCAATTGCTAAAATTAACACTTACTCACAGGAATAGGAAACAAAGCTTAAACAAAGCGAACAATGAAATCACCCCATTCGTTCATATTTTTTAAAGAAACCAAAGACAACATTTTCATGTTCAAGCATAACGTAACAGATTGGGAATTTTTCCAAGCAAACCCCTTTAAAGTCTCATGTATTCTTTAGACAAATAAATTAGGTATGAACTCATCATAAGCATAATCTATTCTAGCAGGAGAAAAAATGCTTTTAAAAATAAGCCTTAGGAAGACATTTAGTTAGCTCATTAAAGAAGAAATTTTGATGCTATTTTGATATAAACAGAGGGAAGAAAGTGCAATAACTAACATGCTAATCACTAAAGAATAGGACAAAATATTTAGCAATGACAAAATATTCATATCAAGAACAACTTTAATATTAAACCGACATGCCTCACAAGGGACAAGAGGAGCAACCAATCAACCTAATAAAGTTTTAACACAACAGAGAGCAAAGTTGGATACTTAAACAGTTCATAAAGACGTCCTAATTTGACTCAAATTTATCTAAACAATCACAATGAGTGATAAAGCTCATGTTGAAACAAAACGATAAGCAAAACAACCTTAGGACTAGAAAAATATTACAACTAAAGTGTCTAATCCATATAGACACAAACAGAGGCAGCAAAGGAAAGAGTGCAAAAATGAGTTCATGAACTAAACAACATTTTGACTTAACACGAGTAGCTACTAAACTCAACGAAAATATTGTCAACACAAGCAACTTATTCAAAGGAAATTGAACTATTATATAGTAGGACTCAAAGCGAACTCACGGAGACGGGCCACCAACCGTGTTCAACAACAAGATTTCTAAAACGTTATGAAAGAGACAACGACATTAGAGAAGAATCAAGTTGAACAGTAGCTGAGGATTTTAACTAAAATGAGACTACCATAGAAGGAATCTAAGGAATACTAGATATAAAATGCAACATCATAATTCGTTTGGCACCCTCCGAACATATAACAGAACAACAAACATTATTTCAACAATGAAAATAAGGTAGTAACATGGCGATTAATGAATAAATAGACTAAAACTTGAGGCAAACATCACAACTACGAGTCCGAGAAGACCCCCACAGACTCGAGTGACATTAGCTCATCTCGAAAACGCAATAAGCATCACTAATTTCAGAGAAAATAAAGATATCGCTTAGACTTAAAAAAATCATATATGGTTATCTCCAGAATACTACGTCACTTCTACACACCAAATTCAAAGTGAACAAAGGGATACGAGTTATTTACCTGGAGCAGAGAACTGAGACAACGAACCGGGGAGCGATTTTCACGATTCTCCTACCACACTAGTTTAGACTCAAGCAAATAAAACCGAAACTAAGTGACCCTTTGGTAAGCTATTTTCGTATGTGACTACGTGCCCTCGAAAATCCAATCTTTTTCCCCCCTCTCTCAATCACTGAAGGTATAGAACTATTTATAGGGAAAACAAAATGGGCGATTTAGGGGGGGAATTCAGTGGATTGGATAAATTTCAAATTTTGAAATTCGAAATCTTGAAAGACGGAAACAACTGGAATAGTACCAATTCTCAACGGATTGAGAATTGTATCCGTTGATCTTGATGCCAGGATGAGTGAAGCACCGAGATTACTCCATCTGGGACTGCTCTTTGGACAAATCATATTGTTGAAGCAGAAAAGGAAGACGAAGCGTATGGGCGAGCACTGTTGGCGCTGCTTGGAGATGCGGTTGATGTGACGGGTCTGCATTTTATGCTAATTTCTCGCCTGATTTGGTGGGATTTCTGGGTTACGGCGTGGAAGAAGAAACAAAGCGGGGTCGGTCGTGTGGGTCGTATGTTGTATTGTTGGGGATTGTTGTGGAGAATTGGGTTTCTGGATTTGTATGTTGTTGCTGATGTATGGGTCTGTTTTGGGCTGGGAATTTGAGAAATGAGAATGGAATGTGCCTCTGAGAATTGTAAGAAGGAGGCCCACGAAATTGGTTTAAAGCTTGGCTGAAATAAAGGGGTTTAGGAAATTCTAAAATGGCTAAATTTGAAATTGAGGAAAGAGCCAAAAGATTTCGATCATAGCCATTCAAAATTAAGGATCTAACCAACATTGAATTGATTTAGTTAATTTGACTAGAAAATATATAAAACAAATTAATATTAATCAATTAATGAGCTTCTTAATCTTAACGAAATAAAATAATTAACTTATATACAACTAATTAATTTTAACAACATAAACTATTATATAACTAAACTAATTAGCCAAATATTTAATTAAAA